>JAOXYL010000045.1:18145968-18156035 GCA_028564955.1 Terapon puta
GGAGAGTGTTACTGATTTTCTTATCTTACTCTTGGCAAGACAGCAGATAAGAAAAATCACCTTAATTTATTAGTAATTGAAAAAGAGATTGTTAAGCCCTAAAACCCTTTTTTGTTTTTGTGTTTTTACTTTGAACACTAAACTGTGATCTTCAAATAACACCGACTCTTATGAGTCTTAACTGATCGTAACTACTGACTGACATCCGATGATCTTCATGTTGATCAGAGGCCCCACACACACCTGCAGCTCAGTATAAGTTAAAAAATGAACTGGAGGGACCTGCTGCCACTCAAACACCAAAACATTTCACCTGTAACCAAATGTGTTTGGATCTCTCTCATCTGAACACTTTTGACTCTTGAACCTCGTGATTCTCTGTGTGTGTTACCAAGGAAATGTGCACGTGGAGAGCATCTGTCAGCTCACACGCGCTTTATCCATGCAATTTTCTGGTGCAGCCAGCAGGGGGCAGAGTTTGACTGCTTAGAGATAAGAGGAGTTGCAGAAGAGCTGAGCTGTGACCGAAAGAGAAGGAGTAGAAAGCCAGGATGAAACATTGAGCACATTTTCTAAATAATAAAAAAAGCAATTTGTCACTGGCTGTGTTTGTTTGGGATGATGTTTGAATTGTTTAACTACATCTTATCAGGAGAGTGGAGATCTGTGGCAGTGAGTTAACTGTGATATTACAGAGGGGTGGATGGATGTCACTTATTCACATTTAAATTCCTGTTAAGAGGCAAAGACAGGAAATGAAATATCTTTGGCCCTTCACGTGTTGGATGTATATTTTTATCACTGAATGGATTTTCACTTTCAGAAACGCGCCCGCGCTTGTAAACGGTGGCTGTTCTGCAACATTCAGATTGTAATCCATCAGAATAATGGCCTATCTGTGCAATTTATGTAGCCATTTTCTCACTTCGGGCCGTATCGCCAAATTAAACGCACGGTAACGTACACATGCATCGCGCCGGCTGTGACCACCAGTCAGACCTCCCAGCAGGCATTGCAGCATAAATATTTTATCAAATTACCCCCCGATCCATCGCTCAGTGCCAAGTTTGGCAGGGTCCCCTTGTTGTTTCGCTACTTCCTGTTGTTCCTCTCTTTCTTTGTCCTTTCCCCCTTTTCCTCCCCTACAGATTTCAGCTTTTCACACGACCTTTTCACTCCTTCATTTAGCCTTTTTTATTTCTTCCTCCTCATCTTTTTAACCAACTAATGTGATTTTTTTCTTAAGTGAATCCTCCTGTTTTGGGGGGGGGGGGCTTGGGAGAAAAGGTAGGAAAAGGAGAAACTGGGGAACAGGGGAGAGTTAAGAAAAGATGAAAGATGAAAAAGGAAGGAGAAGAAGGGAGAGAGGAAGGAGAGCTGATAGAAGGGGGAAAGTGCAGGGTGGGAAATAAAAAAAATGGTGAAGAAGAACCAGAGACAGTATATGTGTGTGTGTGTGGCCAAATGTGTGTGTGTGTGTGTGTGTGTGTGTGTGCGCGCGCGCGCGACCGAGGGGATGGTGCCCTAAATGTGTGTTCATCTGGGTTAATTCTCCAGGACAGAACTATTAAAGATTAACAACGAACCACCATGTTTTATTGAGACAGGCTGCTTTCGTGCGCATATGGCTCCAAACACAGCCCTACTTAAAACGTCTGTGCTCGTGTGCGCGCGTGTGTATGTGTTTGTGCGTTTCCCTGCAGGCTTTTTATTTTGTCCAGACAAAAAGACCATCTTTTCTGAAAAGCCACGTCGTGACTGTAGGCATGGCTTTTTGCTGCAGTGCTGCAATGCTGCAGTCGTACCTCAATTGAATTGGCCTCACTTGAGGCCCTACTAATGTGCGCTACTCCGCAATCGACTATATGTCCATTATACTGCTGCATTATGTTGGAAAATATCAGATGATACTCAGTACTGACACAGACTGGGAGTGTGGGTGGAAATAAATAAATAAAAACTTGCTGGGAGATTTAAGTGTACCTGTTGCTGAGTTTTTAGCCGATCCCGGCTCGTTGCTTTCCACAGATAGTTATTATTATTATTATTGATTTACTATGAGAGGTGTTCAGTAATGAGGATCTTCAAAATGGGCCGACGTTACTGTATCACCACTGCTGTTGTGTAAATGAGTAGATTTAAGGTCAGAGAAACCACATTCACTATGATGTGATGGTCGTGTTGCGAACAGGAATAGTTTGACATTCTCAGAACACCTTTATTTGCTTTCATGCAGACAGGCGGATGCAAAGATCGATAAAACTCCCATGTCTTTACAGTAAATATGAAGCTACAGCCAGCTGCTGCTTCACTCAGTTTAGTGTAAAGACTGGAAGCAGGAAACAGCTGGCCCAGGTCTGTTAAAAGGTGGCAAAATCCACCTCCCAGCTCTTATTAAAGCTCTCAGATTAACATATTACACTTCATTTTGAAGTTACATGCTTCTGTTTACTTGTACTGTGTACTCACTGAACCCATTCTCCAGAGGACATCAATAATGCTGCGTAGCATAGCAACGTAGCTTTTTTTGTGTGCATTTTTTGAGGAAAAACTCTGAAGACTTTCTATTTGTTTTAAATGAATGATGTGTTTGAGGCTGCAGCTGCTCTGGACTTTATGTTGTTCATACGTCTCTGTGCCGTCTGCTACTCTGCTGCGAACTGTGTAACAAGGCAGAGGATTTAATTCATGTATTTAATAATGCATATCTAAAGACTTTTTTATTCATTTTATTATTTTTTTAAAACATTTATCATTGGTCACTTTTGTTTAATTGGCAGAGTTTTTTTCTGTTTAATTCATTTAAGGCTACGCTCCTGAAGGCAGTAAAGTACATAAGAAATAAATATATTTTTTTACCTAAGTACCTTATTACACACTGCTGCTTAAATTTTTTCACATTACCGATTGGTTAAAAACAAAACAAACAAACAAAAAAAGAGTCATATGACAATTTAAGGGAATTATGATGCCAGAATACGTCCAGGTGACGCCATCACTTGGCTTTGAAAGTCAAATCCATGAGATGACCCGAATGAAACTATTCAAATCAGAAGAAAACATTCAGTAACTTCACTTTCTCCATATTTCTTCTTGTTGTTGCAAATGCAAAATGTTCTCAGTCGTGATTGATTAGCCAAGAAAAAACATGCTTTTGAGGAGCTAAACCCTCCGCAGAGAGTCCCACTCTTTTTTCCAAAACCTTAAAAAAAAGAAAAATTTTATGAAGACTCAGATTGTTTTCTCTTTAAAAATAACAGCAGTAGTTGGGAAGTATGACCAACGTCTAATCTCCACAAAGCCACTTCTCCATCAGATTTTCATGAGAGCGCCAGATCTCCATTGTAGCTTTTAGATCACTGAACACCTGACAACACATATTTAATAAATCGCTTCATGGACCAAAAAGACACACACGCAAATAAATAAATAAATAAATAAAAGCATGTTAAAAATAATTTTAATTGGGGTGTAACTGGCAGAGGAACTAGCGTCTGTGTCACTCCTCCTCCTCTCTGTTGTCTCTCTGTCCTCTGAGAGAAATCCTTCTATTCTTCTACAGGAACACCCCCACAGCACTGTATCATCTGCATAGCCATGATATGTCACACGGCTCCTTGTGTGCGTGTGTTTGTGTGTGTGTGTGTGTTTGACGGTGCTGTCACCAGTGTAATGAGTGAGTCATGTATGCAACCCACAGGGATTCTAGTTAATATGAGACTTTTGAGACCCATAAGGCCCACTCTCTTCACACACGCAGGCACACAATCACGATCTGTGCCGTAATAAAAACTGTGTTTATGTTGTGTTCTTGTATATTCCTGTCACTTCCTGGTTAATGGTGCATTTTGTTTTTTTGGCGTTTAATGCCATGATAGTTGGATGCAGGTACTAATAATAGCAGTGAATCATTAGAGCAATCTCCCCTCTGGTTGTGCAGAGCAGTCATATGTAAGGAAACCCACAACTCTCAGTTATCAGTGTGCTATAACGAAGGCTAGGTCAGTGCAACATCTGGAAATAATTCATTTTGAAGAAGAATTTGAAATTCACATTCACATGTCCTGTTCTGTCCCCACATCCCGTGTCAGGGTACGGGAAGAGATGTTGTTGCCTTTTTTGTTTTTGAGTGTGTCCTGCTGTTCTCCTCGTTTGTGTTAAAATGTGTAAGGTTAAACAGTGGTCGGTCTCTTATTAAGTCGGTGTGCTTCCTAAATTCTTAACTCCTTTGAATCGTATTGCGCCATTTAAACTCAACAAATGAACACATGTGTATCAGCCATCAACTAAACAGGGAGTTACATTAGCGTCTCAAACCGTGACATAACTGAATTTAACTATTTCATTGGGTTAAACATTGTATTCAGCTTACCTGATATTAGATATTTAAATATTTTAAAAACTCCCAGATTTCTTATGCAGTTGACCAGAATTTATGTCACTCAAGCTCCTCATTGTTGTGTCAATCAGAATTGTAATCAGGAAATGAAACTAATCCTGGACAGTGCAGAATCCACAGCGTACTTTAAATCTTCAGTCTCTCAGCTTTTGTTATGCATTTGCCCTTTTAGGAGACAGAGCTTCATTCTGCCAAATATTCATCTTCAGCTTGACTCGGGTTTTGGGTTTCAGCAGTGCAATTCAGCTTCCCCCCGGCTGTCACCTGACTGGGGTGTAATATGCCGAACGGGCTGCGTTTGAAGGTGACATCGAGGCGGGCCTCGTTGCGTCTGCTGGTTGCCATGGCGATGATGGATGCGTGACTCCCCGCTGTGACAGCACAGAGACCATGCTGGGTAAACATGGACTCCCCTGAGAGCGGGACAACCGGTAATGACACCACAAAGGAAAAAACACAGACTCACACACACACACACACACACACAAATGATCACACTCATGTGGGACTTAGGTGCTTTAGTTGTTAACAACTCCAGCATCTCCGTCCCTCCGTCCCTCCCTCTCCCTCTCTCATTTCTATCTATATCTGTCCCTTCTAACCCCTGTCTCTTTATCGGGCCTACAGTATTCTCCCTTATTCAGCCAAACTGGGCCACAGAGCACAACCCTATCCCAGCTATACACACACACACACACACACACACACACGTTCGCTCTCATGGATACGTCCTGGCACACGGAGAGAGTCGATGCTAATTAGCTCCACAAACAGGTCTCGGCTCGCTCCACGTGTGTGTGTGCGTGTCGGGGTGAGAGGGGGGCAGTGTGCCGTTAACTAACTAGTGTGGCAGGATTTCTTTTTCTGTCCTCATTTACGGAAATGAAGTTTGCCCCCTGAGTGACCCATATCTCCCGACACGGGGAGGCAAGAGGGAGGCAGCGAGGGAGGGAAGGAGGGAGGGAGGGAGAGGTAGAAAAGACGTCTCCGAGCCATATCTTTTCATTTATACACGCGATGGATTGCAACAAAGCGAGGCAGAGGGAGGGAGAGGTGTGGATGGACAGGACGGTGGAGGGAGAAGCGAGATACGTGAGAGCCAGCGAAACTGCAAGAGTTGGACATTTCCTTGTAAGGCAAAGAGATGAGGCCTAATTCGGCGCTCTAAAGAAGGAGTCAGATGGTACATGGCTCAGCGCATACGTCTTAATGAACCAGATCCTTGATCGCTTCTCCATATACAGTCATGGACATAATACAGCAGGGTTTTCCTTGACAGCTTTGTGGTAGAAGTCCTGTCCCATTTTTAGCATCTATCTTGCGCCGTAGACCCTCACTGACCTTCGTTGCCGTGAACGTGGACTCTGTGTTGTTTATTTTGAGCGAATCGCGCTCACCCGGCTCTGATGCCGTAAATACACACGAACTGCATATTCATCTGCGGCTAAAAATAGTCCCTAACAAATGCACTGTTTACTTCTGCTCAGGTCACATTTGCTAAAAACTACAATGCCCAGATATTTTATGAAATCGTTCATCCTTTTTTAAAAATGACACATACATACATGATCAGTTTGGGGGCAGCTATTTCCCTCAGGAGACGGTGGAGGTCAAAACAGAGCTCAAAGGAAATTTAATATAGGAAAATGGAGAAATGTGAGTCCAAATGGATCCTAATGTGGCTCCGTATCTTGATGGATGCAACTTTTTTCCAACCCGTTTCAACCATGGGTAAAAATATTTGTCTGTTGTTTTCTTTTAAAGCTTATTCAGTACTGCTTTAACAAAACAGCCCTTACAGGATGATGTAACAGACAGTGTTTGGAGATGTGATATTACGAGCTACACGTTGTGGTCAACAGAAGGTCACATGGATGAGAACATTTTACGGCATCATCTCATGTCTGTGAAGTGGTCTTTCATTACCGAGAGTGAGCCATGACAGGTTATTAAGGATAACACAGTTTCTGTACATAATGTCACGGCCTCTGCCCGTCGCATTGTAAACAATGGGAGCGATCGCTGAAAATGCCCTAAAAATATCTTCTTCAGCCCTCGGTAGATCAAATGACATTTCATCAGCATTTTGATATTTTTCCTGCACAGTCGCCGCCGTGCAAACCCTGCAGACTGGATCGGCATAGATTTCCTTAAACCGCGTTAGCAGGTTGTCTGATTTGACATCTTCGGTGGAAAGATGTCCCAGCAGAGAAAATGAGGCTCGCCAAGTGAAGACAAAAGGGAAGAAAAGCCTCAACTGACCTGGTATTTTGAATTTTTCTGCGTGGAGGAAAGCCTGAAAAATGCCTGACCAAATGCCACGGCAGCCATCTGGTGCGGTCCCAGTTTTAACACCAGTATTGTGTTTGCAAACGACGCAACCCTCATTGTTACACAAGATGCGGCGATTCCCCCGGACTGTCTTCTGAAGCATTAAGATGATCATACTTGGTCAAAGGCGGATAAAGAATGCCTGCGGAAATTCATCGGGATTATCCGGGCTCAGCAGCAGCATTTTTACCTGGGTCGACCGCGCGGAAGCAGCTCATGCGTTTTACATATCGCGGACATCCTTAACTCATTTTCTGGTTCCACAAAGACCATGATCTTGGGCTCTGTTTTGAATTTGTTATATCTGATACTGGTTTCAGACTTTTAGGACGTGTGATCTGAATTTGACACTACACTTCTGGCCTGTTTAGACTTTGGGTTCATCAAATCGTCTTGTATTCCCTCACTGTGTACGTTAACACGCCCATGACAATATTGGAAAGTACATTTACCATTGTACTGGTACTCTTTTAGCTTAGTCTTTCCACTTTGTCCCATCACTTTAGTATCTCTACACACTGTGTGTAGAGATATATGGGAATGCAGCGGTCTATGTGTGTACTTTTTCTGAATGAGATGATGGAGGAAAAAAGGAACCACGTGTTCACTCTTTGCCCTCAAACAAACTGATCATTTTAATGACGTGTACTGGACGTTGTCATTAACTGCTGAAAGCCACGTTTGCCTCCTGTTTGTCACTTTGGTCTGATTTCACGTCCAGCGAGAGTGCAGCCACACCCCTCTCTCCCCAAAGTGCACCCCGGCTGCACCTCCCCCCCCCGGTAACCCGACCTCATCTTTCATCTGACTGGGTTATGTGAATTGAGCAAGCGAGTTGTTTTCTGGATTATTATTGATCCTAAGGTGCTGAGCTTGGATTAACACTGGGTTAATGGGTGCAGTGCTGATGGAGCTATATTAAGATATTTAACTTTAGCTCTGGATCCATACATCTCGCTAAGAGGCGGCTGGATTTGCGGGGTCTTTGTTAAGCTGTGATTATCGTAGCAGACTGATGTTTCTCTTTCGTGGTTTTCAAAATATAATCTTACAAATGACTGTATTTTTTAAGTTTTCACTTTGTAGCATGTTTTACATCTGACCTTTGTGTTTAAAGTCATATGTGAGCCTAAAGCCGTTTGTGACATTGAAATATTAGTACAGGGTTACGTCACTTAAACTATTGTAAGCTCATTTTGTACTGATTCTATGTAGTTAAGATGAACATCTGACTGTCACAAATCTTTAAATGATACTGACATCATCATGATTTTTTGAATATAGAAACAGTCCATAGAGTTACTTAACAGCAAAACTGCAAACAGGCCGAAACGGCTTGTCTGGCTCTGTCCAAATGTAACACCTCTGTGCACCTCTAAAGCTCAATAATTAACACGTTTGATCTCGTGTGTCCAAGCCATGCTAAAGCAACACGTTGGTATTAATGATGATAAGAGCGAAGTTGACCACCTGTCAGCCGTGACTTCATATAGACCACATACACATCAGATATTTTCTCACTTTTTAGGTTTATATAGCATAGTAACAATAAAAAAACAAACTATCTTGGTCTATCTGACTGCTGAGTATTTACCCTGATGTTATTGACAGCAGCTAGTCTCTGGTTGTGTGTGTCTGCTGTTTGGATCCTGACAGTGCACCGTGAGAGCAAAGCAGAGCGGTAAAGCTGAGGAACAGCCAAACATGAGCTGAAACTCGATGTAAAGCTCTGCACAGTCGAGGGGAGCTGTAGATTCAGGTGGTAATTCTCTGAAGGTTCACGCTCTACACTAACACTGCGAACGGCCCCTTTCACATTGTTGTCACATTGTCAGTCGACACATTGTACGAATATTGATTACAGCGGTTTCAAATCTGCTAACACTGTACGGTGCATCTATTGTGCTGCTGATCCTGCTGTACATCTGCTGTTGTTTAGTTCTTAGGCGCTGAAATCGCTCCTTGTAATGCCAACGGTTTTTCACCTTATGACAGCTGAAAGGGGAGCAAAAGTCAAATACTTCTCAGAGGCCGAGCAAACGTTCGGAGGCGATTTATGGCTGCATCCGGCGCGTGGCACCGAAAGCTGCCCGGAGCTGGCACGGCCCTGTAAAAACATTTGAGTTTCTTGACGGCTCCGTCTGGACGTGGCGGAGTGTTGTGTGAGCGTCTGAGCCGCAGCTCTGCCGGATTAACCCCTGCTGCGATAACGAGGGCCGACGGTAACCTAAAGACGAGGGAATCCACTGCTCCGATCGGCGGATCAGCTCGGTAATCTGCAGGGGGAGATGGGCAGATACAGGCGCTCTCGGGCTTCTTTTGAGAAACCCGAAGCGAGAGAGAGAGAGAAAGAGAGAGACGGTAAACATTTGGAGTTGGGGGAGTCGGAGCGAAGGAGAGGCAGACTGTTTTTGAGCGCCAAAAATAGCCCGCATGCGGGAGAGAAAAGCAAACACGTCTTTCTGAGTTACTTCTGTGCAGCAGTGACACACAAGGTGGCCTTCAAAGCTGCTCACTTAAAATGAAAGAAAGATCATTTATTATTTTAAGATTATTCTGTGACCATGGCTGCTGATACTGTCTGTCACACTGCTGTTTGATACATCATTACACCACTGTATCAGACTGAATACTGAATATAATTAAAGGTATTCATAGTGAGAACATACTTGAGACATGAGGAACTGAGTGGGTGTTTCTAGTATTTTATTATGACAATATAACATCAAATATGTGCAATTTATCATTTAAGATCAGTTTGAGGCAGTCACTTGTGAGTATTCAACATCTGACAAGCATAAGACGAGTGAGAGAGTAAGAACCGCACACACAGATTAGCAGTGACTTTATGTGTTAATGTATGTGGGAATGTGCACTGTGCATTACTTTATAAATTCATCAGTGACAGCACACTTATTAAAAATATATTTTTGCAGGTCCTAGTGGCTCCTCTAACTATGTAACTCTCTGAAGTGCTCACAGTATAGAAATAATAAACCCTTTAGAGAAGTTCTCATGTCGATAATGTAGTTTCTTGTCTTAAACCCCTAAAGCTCGTTTGTGGACCGTCTCATCTTAAGCCTGGTTTTACATGTTAGAGATCAGCTGATAAAACAATATGTAACATTACGTGCAGTTTCTGCCCGCAGCACTTTACCCACTGACGTGCAGGACAGTACACGCATGAGAGAGTGGGGGAGAAAAAAAGGAAGGCCCCTGAAAGGGTGGATTAAAGCTCTCAGATTAGATGGCATCTGGTGACCTCAGCAGCACAGAGAGCAGTCGGCCCGCTGTACGTGGTGTGTGTGAGAGAGAGAGAGAGAGAGAGAGAGAGAGA
>JAOXYL010000045.1:18185558-18195650 GCA_028564955.1 Terapon puta
ACTGTTGTGTGTTTGACGTTTGAGCATTTAGCTAGCTGACAGTGTTCAACTTTGGTCCGTGTGTGTGTGTGTGTGTGAGTGTGTGTGTGTGTGTGAGAGAGAGAGAGAGAGAGAGAGAGAGAGAGAGAGAGAGGGGAGGGAGGGAGAGAGAGAGAGAGAGTTACGGGAATCTCCTCTAGTGAAAAGAGACAGGGACTGCTGGGATTAGAGGTCCTGGACAGTTTCACACGGCCTGCATACCTTTGTGTTTACATCAGTATCTAGCTAGTTATCCGGGGCGCTGCTGCTGTCTTTTTTTTCTTCTTCTTTTTTCTTTTTTTGTGACTTCTCCCTCTTCCCTAACCCTTCTCCCCTCTTTGTCTCTTCTGTGTTTCTCCCTCCCTCTCTGCCTCCTCGTGTGTGTGTTTGAGGGGTTGCAGATGCTGCTCACCCATCACAGTTTCCGCCGCTGACTTGTTGATAAGACGGGGAGGAGGGGGTACAGTAAGACAGATGTTGTGTGTTATTCCTGCCGCGTATCTGTGTGTGTGTGTGTGTGTGTGTGTTTCAAGAGGAGTATCACCACTCATACATATTTACACACCGGTTACTTGGGTGAATTTGAGGTTCCTCTGTTGAACTCAGCTTTTTCTTGTGTTAGTTTTGACCTTAAGCATTTCAGTATGCCTGACATTTCTATCACTTTCAGTAACTGTGGGGTAAAGTAATGTTGTGACACGTCTGTCTTATTAGAACAGCTTTATTACACAGATATAAAATGTCATCCGATCGCTACACCATGGTTTAGATGGATATATTACCCAGTTCCTGACTGACGGACTCACTGAACTTTGAACGTCCTGCCTTCAGCCATTACTGACTGTGCTTTGGGTTTTCTGTAACAAAAACACAACACACACATACAAACAAACAAAGAACAATCCAGCTGTACAAACTAAGCCATAAAACAGTCTTCAATGCTGTAATCACTGAAGATGATTCATTACATTTCACTGTTTTGTGCCTGAAGTCAGAAAAGTAGGTCAAACATTTATTCAGCAGTATGTCTGCCATTTAAGTTTCATGATCCACATATTTTTCACTGCACTGCCTCTCATCTGGAGTAGCTTTAGGCTGTACTGAAGCCAATGGCAGTTGCTAGCAATTCTTGGGCCAAGTGTGGGTGTGTGTATTTTCTCTGTCTGTGTTGCAGCATAAAGCCAACTTATGGCTAGCATTATGTATTTATCCTGATTTCAGTCGGGCTCTGGCAGTGCTGTCTTGTAGCAAATCACCAGACCTATTATTGTTTTTCTGCTACGTGTCACACCATCTTTTTTACACTAATGCCCTCCATTTTTCTTCACCTCTCTGCACCCCGTCTCGTCCTCCCAGGCCTAGTAGTCCAGCACGGTGCTAGCGTTACCTCGTGGATTTGTGTGTGCTTTGGGTTACGAGCAGCGGTAAAACACTTCGCTTCAACTGACACTCAGCAGCAACAGCCGTCCTCCGCAGCCCCTCCGCCGCTCCAGGAGACTCCAGCGCAGGGTGAGAGGCACTAGTGTGACATGGAGACAGATGTTACATAAATACTCAGATTATACTCCTCTTGAGTGATGGGTTCCTTCTGTAATGAGTCTTTCCGTGTCCCTTTACCCATCTGTCTGTCCATCCAACCCTCTTTTCTTCATTATAGAGCAAGATGGAGGCCTCGTTTGGCCCGGCCTTCTCAGCCGTGGCTGCTGGAGCTAAAGGTGATACAGTCTACCTCTCTATTTATGAATGCTTTCTCCTTTTCCACATTTCTATGTTCTCATTTTTTGCTTCGCTTGTCATTTAGCTCTTGTGACTTTGTCTTTATATGTTTTCAGCAGAAGCTTCCAGCACCTACAAACAGCACAGGAGAACTCCCTCCTCCTCCAGCACTCTAACCTACTCCCCCCGAGATGACGACGATGGGATGGTACTCTCTTACACACACCCCTTTTCACTTTATGTTCCTCCAACCCAGCATAATAAATTAAGTTCAGCATTTGTAATATAGCTTAGCAAAGCAGATTAGTTTTGAACCGCCCAAAAAATCCAGCTGGAATGGGACAGTAAAATATTTCTTTACTCACCTGTGCCAAACCTCAAATTTAATCTCATCAATTGTGCAAACCATAATGGAGGAGCTTCAGTACAAGTTCCCATACATCTCGATGTGCTATTATCAGTGTATGAATAGGCTATAACTCTTTCTTCGTGCTCCCTCCCTTCCTCCCCTCAGCCTCCGATTGGTACTCCTCGGAGGTCAGACTCAGCCATCTCAGTCCGATCTCTTCATTCCGAGTCCAACATGTCCCTGCGCTCCACGTTCTCTCTGCATGAAGAGGAGGAGGACACGGTATGATGGCCAGCACGTATATTTATGTTCTAGACAACATAAACAAATGCTCACTGTCACTTCTACATGTGAAACCGCAAACTCAGCAGATGAATTAATGTGTGTGTGTGTTTTTGTGCAGGAGCCCCAGGTGTTTGCTGAACAGCCATCGGTGAAACTGTGCTGCCAGCTGTGCTGTAATGTCTTCAAGGACCCCGTCATCACCACATGTGGGGTGAGTTTACTTCTGTCCTTTCCAATCTTTCCTCCATCTGTCCATCGTCCTCATTCTTTCTGCCCACTCTGAATTCCCTTCCTACCCTTCTCTCTTTGATGAAAAGCTTTGACTGAACAATTTGTCAGTTGAGATATTCACCACAGTAGCAAATATATCTGTGTGACATTGCCCTTGGAGCACTGAGTTTGATGACGCACCATTAGCAAATTATAATTGGCAGTTTATGAAACCCCTCCCCAGAACAGTCATTTTCCAATCATAGCTGAGCAACTGTCACAAGACAAGGCAGGACTGTCAAGCTTTGGATTTCTCAACCTACTGAAACAGTGGATGTAGAAAGAAAGACACTATATTAAGTGGTTTGATGGAGTTTTCTGTTTTTAGGGCTAAGTGTGTGTGTGTATATATATATATATACATACATATGTATATAAATATGTATATTTGAAATCAATATTCAATGATTATGTCAGTACCAGACATTCAGAAGTACCGATGAATGACAGAGAAGCAGTAAAGTAATCCAGAGGGAAAGAGAGACTAAATGAACAGAGCAGAACAGAGATGAAATGGAGGCTGCAGCCACGTCAGCACCACATGCCCTTGCTGCCCATCTCTCCACACGAGCCAGCTGAGTATTAAAGTGTGATTGCCACAGGAAGAAAGGACTTCTTGTGGCGTCCCAGGGTGCATCGTGGTAACAGTCTGCTGCTAAAGGAGCTCCCTGTGTCTGTGTGTGTCTGTGTGTGTGTGTGTGAGAGACCAGCACATTGTTGAAAGTGTGAGAGTGTTTGTACATGATGCTCATGAGGCTCCACCCCCAGCACAGTGCCAGCCTTCCTGATGAGCTTGTTGATTCTGTTGGCATCGGCTGCCCTCACGCTGCTAACCAGCACACGACAGCAGAGAAAATAGCACTGGCTTCCACAGACTGGTCGAACAGTGTCCACCTCCACCCCCTCTAGTTGGAAACTGGTGTAAAAGGTGTTTTCTGCTCTCTGACATCCACCACCAACTCCTGTGTTAAACCAGTGTTAAGCTACAGGTGGTTCAGCCCACACCACACGCAGATTAGTCCACTACTCCCCTGTACTCCGTCTCCTTCCCCCGTCGCTGCTGCAGCCAACTCAGGAAGCTAACATTTGCTTAATTAGCTGGCTGGCTACAGCTGATAAAATCTGCCAGTGACAGTTGTCATTTCAGCTGATAAAATCAGCGGTCGGCGGCTGGAAAATGAAAAGCCTGCCTATGTCTGCACCCCATGGAATCAAGGACTCAGTGTCTGAAAAGTCTCTCAGAATTTTCGAGTGGTAAATTTGCCATCTTTATCACTGTAAACTGTGTATTTACTGCATGAGAACAGAAAGATTGGATTGCAACATTAACCAGGAGGCAGCACTCAGTGGATGGTCAACTTTGTTAAAACTTGTTACCAGTTACAGTAAGATCAAGAAAACATGCACTGACCCTGATGTTCCTTCTTCCTCAGCACACATTCTGCAGACGATGTGCCTTGACTTCAGGTGAGAGTAATACACCAACATCATAATGTACATTTTTACTCGAATGACTGTTCTTAACATTGCAGTTAATTCCAAACTTGAATCCATATTTGTTCCTACAGACAAGTGCCCAGTGGATGCAGCTAAGCTAACGGTCGTGGTGAACAACATTGCGGTAGCCGAACAGATTGGAGAGCTCTTCATTCACTGTAAATACGGCTGCAGAGCCACGGCCAGCAGTGCAGGCGGGGCCGCGGCCTCCACCTCCACAGTGGCTGGGAAACCTGGAGCGTATGAGGTGGACCCTCTGGGCTGCCCGTTCACCATCAAACTGTCCACACGCAAGTAAGGATTACAGAAAGAGGTTTTATAGCCTGGTGTATTTCTGCTGCTTCCCTACAAAGGTGACATGACAGGAAGGCAGCAACACAGTATCATATTGTCACTGACAGCTTCTCAAATCTTTCTGCTCTCTGCAGAGAACATGAGGCCAGCTGTGACTACAGGCCAGTCCGCTGCCCCAACAACCCCTCCTGCCCCCCCCTGCTCACCATGAACTTGGAGGCTCACCTCAAAGAATGTGAGCACATCAAATGTCCACACTCCAAATATGGGTGAGTCCTAAAAAACACCCCTTAGCAAATTGCTTTACTGCACCTTTTCCCTCATCTTTTACAGTCCATATGCTACAACAGCACAAGGGCTGTGTTCCATCTCTTGCTCAATTTCAGTCACTCCTTTTTTTTAGTCTTATCTTATTTCATCATTTATTAAGTGCTCCTACCCAACTAATCTGCCTCTCATCTCCTCCCCAACAGCTGCACATTCATCGGTAACCAGGACACGTATGAAACACACCTGGAAGTGTGTAAATTTGAGGGTCTGAAGGAGTTTCTGCAGCAGACTGATGACAGGTGATACTCGTAGTGTACAAATCAGAAATAGTGCTTATGATTGTGACTCAGCATGATTCAGCATCATGAATATATCTGAAAATAATCTAGTTAGTGGCTAATTTTTTCTACAAAGGGAGGTTACATTTGATGTGTTGTGTTTTGTACATATTAACCTTGCACGTGGCAAGTAGCATGTTGTCACTTTACCACAACTGAAATAGTGTCACTTTATATATTGATATCTAAAGAGCTACATGCTGAATGCAATAATATTTAAACTTATTACAAACTTAAATCATAAACTAAACCTCCTCTATGGCTCTGTTAGGTTCCATGAGATGCAGCTCACTCTGGCCCAGAAGGACCAAGACATTGCTTTCCTGCGCTCCATGTTGGGCAAACTATCAGAGAAGTTAGATCAGTTAGAGAAGAACCTGGAGCTCAAATTTGGTAAGATGTTTTTCACTTCAACCTGCTTATTCGGCCTAACTAGCTACAAAAAAATGGACTAAGAGTCCATTTTTATGCATGACATTTCGGGGGCTTGTTTGCATGGTGACACATTGAGATCAGGAAGTTGTTCAGCTCCACTGAGCAGGTTGCTGAAGCAGGTGGGTTATTAGTGTACTGCTAAAGAGGCTGTCAAGGAGCAGGTGCTTTGGTGCCTGCAACTCATTTAATGATCATATATTATAATAGTTTTTTTTGTATTTATTCTTTTTTTGTTTTATTTTAGACAGTACATTTAGTACATTTAGACAAAACTTCATAAAACGGAACGGCTCAGAAAAATGAGCTGATGCACTTACTAACAATAAACTTTTTGGTTTGGGGGAAATATCTGGGCCATGCACTGTTGATGGTTTGGTAAAGAGATGCTGAAGCATTAAAATAAGAGACACACAGAGACACACTGCAAGTGCAGCATCCCCTCTGATCATTGTTTCTCAGAGTGACTGATTCTCCTGTTAAGGCCTGAAACACAATGTGCTTTGACAAGAACATGATGCTGACTCTGTTCTTAATAGGTTGATGCATTTTATCACTGCCATTTCGTAAAACCTTTAAACAATATAGATTTGAATTTCCACAAGTTAAAAGGATGTATAAATGTCCGAACTTTTACTTCAGAAGCGCTTTATACTTACAGCTGGATGTTATCTCCCACATGTTGTAATCAGTTCAGCACAGAGGGTTTGCAGATTTTTTGCAGATAGGATCAGTGCTCAGGATCTGAGTGTATGTACTGGAATCAGTATTGGGGGGGAGAAAAAGCTGGATTCATTTATTCCTAATTGCCCATATTCATCACATCATGTCTCACTCCTGCACTGCATCACAACTTAAAATGAGATTTAAAGGCCACATTACTGCTGATGGATAAATATTGACACTGACTCGTGACCATAATGAGCCACACAGCTTGAGCACATCACCCTCACCGGCTTTTCTTTCTTTGTCTCAAAGTTTTTGTGTATGTGTGTGTGTGTGTGTGTGTGTGTTTCAGACGTGTTGGATGAGAACCAGAGCAAACTGAGTGAGGACCTGATGGAATTTCGCAGAGATGCCTCCATGCTTAACGTAAGTGTGTGTGTGTGCATATGTGCAAACAAACCGAGACAAGTGTAAATGTGCATCGATGCGTGCAAGTTCACTTTTGAATGACGCAGCCAGAATAAAAGGATTGCAGGAGGTGTGTTAGTATAGCTGTTACTTGATATTCAGTCGCACACAAGTAGAACAAATCCCCCAATCCCCTGTCTCTGCAGGATGAGTTGTCCCACATCAACGCCAGGCTCAACATGGGAATCCTTGGCTGTAAGTATCTTCCTGTCTGTCCTCCTTTTTTAAAAAATCCTTTTTCCTCCTCATTATTCTCCTCCTCCCTCAGCGGAGGCAAAAATGTTTAAACCCTTTTCAGGGCCTGTAAATAAATAAATTCTTTTAAATTGTAATGTTTGATTTGAAATGCAAAATCTAGCTTTGACTGGATTCTCTGGCCGTTCCTTCCTCTTCTTCCTCACTCCTGCTCACCTGCCTTCTCCACCGTCTGTCCGTCTCCTCTTCTTCCTTTCCTTATCTACCTCTTGATCCCTTTTTAATTTTCCTGTTTCAGCATAAGTTATACTCCTCCTGTAGTTTCCAATGAAAAATACATGACCAGCCTCGCCCGTCTCTGTGCCTGTATGTAGCATACGATCCCCAGCAGATCTTCAAGTGTAAGGGGACATTTGTTGGCCACCAGGGACCCGTGTGGTGTCTGTGTGTCTACTCCACCGGAGACCTGCTCTTCTCTGGATCCTCAGATAAGACTATCAAGGTAGCATTAATGCACACACAAAATAAAAGACAGATGGACATCAGGGCCGTCAGAAAAATCACGTCCTCGCAGTTATTTTTGACACCCCTGTTGACGTAATAGAAGGCCTTCACACTCATGGACATATTACTCAAACTGGACTTCCTGGACTTAATTTTCTCACAAGTACCAGTAGCAACACGCCCACACTGGCCTAACCCTGTATGGTCTGTGTCTTTTTTGACGCAGTGCTATTTCTGGCCTGAATATAAATTTCTCCCACCTATTTCCAAAGAAACTGTGATAACTTCCTCCCACAACCCTGTTTTTTGTTGGAACTGTTCAATTATGATTATTTTTTTAATGCGAATGCAAGTTTCTCAAATATTAGAAAGCGGGAAGAAACAGCAAAGGCTTCAAGTTAAAAGATGCACACAAAAATAAATACATATCCACATGGTGATTTTTACCTGTGGATGTCATTTTAAGCAGGATTTCAGGCCATCTACTCTTCTCCTCAGGTATGGGACACTTGCACCACCTACAAGTGTCAGAAGACTCTGGAGGGTCATGATGGCATCGTACTGGCCCTGTGTATCCAGGGGTAACAAGATTCACACATCCACATACACAACACATATTGTGATCAAGCAACAGAAGTCAACTGGGAATGATCAGCCTTCTCCCCAAAGCATGACTCGTCTCTATTTTCTTATGTCTCTATAGAAACCGGCTATACAGCGGCTCTGCAGATTGCACCATCATCGTAAGAAACATTCCCTTCTTCAAACCAGCACAGATTAGCTTGACTTGTTCGCTAATACGACGTTAAGTTTTTGACGTTTGTTGTGTGTCTTGCCGCTGTTGCGTAGGTGTGGGACATCCAGACCCTGCAGAAAGTCAACACTATCCGTGCCCATGACAACCCGGTGTGTACATTGGTGTCCTCCCACAACATGTTATTCAGCGGTTCCCTCAAGGCTATCAAGGTACGGTTATGTGCCTGATGTATCATCCGCTGTATGTTGCATTCGATGTGTGTCTGCAGAGGCATCCTTTTTCAAGTCATGCAAAGGCTAATTTAAAGACCCTTGACTCTTTAAAGTGCTTCAAAAATTAAAAGAAGAACTAACACACAGAACTACAGATGGACCATTAACAGAAAGATATTAAATAAAGTGCTAAACCCAGATAAAACATTGAATCCAATGACATGGTAAAAGCTATCTTGACGGCAGACTTGATGTAGGCTTCAACAAGTCGACATATCGAAATGACGTCAAGGCTTTAACTGTTTTACTTTGAGAAATTACACAAGCATCGAGATTTCCAGAAAAGGCATCTAAAAAAAGAATCTGTTTGGCTGGTCCAAAAATTAGCATGATTCACTGGTTTACGTTTGGCATGTGTGACTCCACACCACCATCATGGACCTTATACTTCACAATATATATGTTTGGAAGAGAAGAGGACCTCGAGTGGACCCTTGAGGCTCACCGGAAGCATCTTGTGGAAGAGTCTAATATTGTGAACTACATGATGAGTCCTATAAGAAAGAAAGAAATAAGAATGACACCAACACTGAAAGTATTATTTGTCACCCTGTTCAAAGTGGTCTTGTTAGAATTGTGTTGGTTAAATCCAGTCTGGTAATGACAGTACAGATAAGCGGTGATTTGATTGGTTATAACTTTTTCAAGCAGTTTTTACATGCACAAGAGGCTAGAAATTGGTCTGTAATTGCTGAGGACGTAAAGATGGGCCAAGATTAGATTTATTTGGCAGCCCAAATTGCTGTTAGGTGCTTAGAAGACTGCAGAGACTGCAGAGATCTGTAATACAGAGAATAAAACAAAGAGGAGAGGCAGACAGTAGGAGCGATGGCTGTAGCCTAGTCTTTGTTACCATGGTTACAAGCGAGCGAGAGCAGGGAAGGGGATGATTGTGCTGTGTGCACACGTGTGTCTGTGTGTGTGATGTCAGTCCTCTTACAAAAGGGACTTTCCTTTCTTACTCGACTCGACTCTGCATCCTTCTCCAGTCACCCAGCTTTTCTCTATTTCCACTCAGTGACATCATTCACTTCACTGTTTTCACCACCGTGTAAACACCCCAGCTCAGCTCAGTGTACACCGTGTGTCTTTGTGTGCATTCATTCTTTAAAAAGAGAGCGAAAAGCAGCACATTGTTTATTATTCAACTACTAAAACAAGTTTTAATGTCGGATGTCACGTCAGAAATTGTTTATTTTGTTTCAATCTGCAAGATCTGCAGCTGTTATTTCTGAAAATAAACTTTCACTTAGTTTCAGTTTACGTAATCTTCATGTGTGTGTTACTGCTGTATGTGCAGGTCTGGGACATCGTGGGAACGGAGCTGAAGCTGAAGAAGGAGCTGACTGGCCTGAATCACTGGGTCAGAGCTCTGGTGGCCTCCCAGAACCACCTGTACAGCGGCTCTTATCAGACCATCAAGGTATGTTGGGTGGGAGGAAATTATCTGTAAAATTTTCTGTAAAGGCCAATGACTGTATATTAAGATACATGACGAGGCAGGGGGCTCCCCCATTTGAAAAACACAGACTGCGAAGTTGTGTTTGAGGAAGGATGATAAAGTCCTGCCCATCTTATTCTAAGTGAAGCGTAGCATCTGCTAAGTTCATCATTTCAACCGTTACAATCCATCATCACCTGGAAACATTAAGCTGCTGCTGAAGATTATTAGGAATTTCACGTTCTGATTTTTGCCACCTCTCCTGTCGTAAACTGACTGCCGTAGCAACAGTAGCTAAGGGACATCCGGTCTCTGGAGTG
>JAOXYL010000045.1:18219428-18235411 GCA_028564955.1 Terapon puta
TTATCTGCTGTGTCTGGATGCATTATTAACAAACATCCTTTTCATAATTTCCAATGAATAACCTGCAGAGGCCCTCAGGAGATATTGAAACCTTTACGCAAGACTGTACTCTGTGCAAGGAAAAAATAAATAGGTTGTGTTTTTTTTTTTTGCCTTCTCATTAAGCAAGAAAAAGAAACAATTCTACAACGTCATCACCTCAGATAAGATCGATCTGTGTAGGGAAGTCTGGGGAGAAAAAATACGTGATGTATGCTGACTATCGCTGCATTAATCACAGTTGAACCTTGCTTCTGACGCTCCCAGGACCAGGACAGCAATAAAAATCTGACTAGCGCTGATGAGAAGTGAACGGAGTGAGATGCAGAGATGACAGATGCTTCCAGTCACTCTGGGACACAGTTTTAGGTGTAATTCTGCTGTGTGGATGTTTCCGAAAGGTTTAAAAAGTGTCTGACTTGCAGTTTTCTGAGCAGAATACTTGCTGAAAATGTATGACATGTGCAGCTGGCTGTTCTTATGAGTATATAACCACCTGGGGAGACAGCCTCAGACCAAGAACACACACAGTGCATGTCTCTGTGGCTGTACGGTATACAAGTGTGTATGTTCAGAAGACTGTATTAAAGTACAGGGACGAGTGATCAGCCTCCATAAGAGCTTTCATGCTCCTCCTGTAAAGATTCTCAAGACCCGACTAGAAGTCTATGATATTATTCATATAACGTTTATACTCATTTCACCATCCAGCGACTGACATCACTTTCTGCATGGAAGCATCTGTATTTGTTATGTTTCCCTCCTCCATTTGCTTCCTGTCTGTATGTGTATGTTTGCACTCTCATTTCTTTTTGTCATTTATTGACTTTGTTCAGCAATGATCAGTAATGCTTTATTTTGCAGGTTTGGAGCCAATTACACAGCTCTTTCCAGTGAACTTCCTGAGACATTATTATTCCTGAGTAGAACTGTGTAAATCTGGTACTAATTACAGGCAAATGGGAATTTTCTCGAAAGAACCACTCCATTAAAATCCAAGTACAGCTTCATTCATTATTCATCAGTGGTGGGAGAACTATTCAGATTTGTTATTCAAGGCCCTGAAAACCTTTTTCTTATTCATCTTCTTATTAAAAGTGATGCGAACCTACATGAAAATGTTTTCTGCCAAAGTTTGAACAATCAGAATATTTCATATTTATTTTCATATGAATTATTTTTATACTTCTTGTCTGCGCTCTTCTCATTAGTTTGAGGTGAGTCAGGACTCATTTGTTTCAACCTTGATTTAAATCTCTAGGAATAAATGAGGGCTTCCCTTTCAATGATGCTGAGAGAAAAAAAAATGTGATGCAATGTGCGTCTGTGCAGAGAAATACGAGTATTGAAGGTGAAATACATAATATATATTATATGATGAATTTTATGCTTGTCTGCACACAAATGTGATATTTCTGTTGTTTTTGTTCTGTTTACTATAACCGATTTTCTCCTTTACACTGTCAATTCACTGAAGTTTATTCATGAATAGTGTACAAATTGAAAATCATAGAACATAATTCTTTCCAGGAAACTTCCAGGGAAATTACAGACCTGTAAAATCAACCGTGAAATCTGTCTTTAGCAGAATGTAAACTTTTAAATTCAAACACTGATATTGTTCCTTAGGTCTCACCTAGTTCAGGTTTCCTTTAGTTTTGATAAATACGCAATTCTGTGTGCATGTGGTACCTTAACTCCCTCCGCCTGTGCATGCAGGATGTGTCCTGCGCTGCCGGCACTCTGACCGCTGCCCGATGACCTCACACTGGTCACACTGCCGGAGCTGCCCACGCTGCTGCGGTCTCCACCTGCAACACACACGCATAGACACACACCCAAAAACGCACACATGCATTCACGCACGCGTGCAACCGCCCAAACAACATGTATAGATTTTGCGCGTAGACACGCACACATGCAACAAACAGATGGATGCATCCGGTCACACGCACACACACAGGCACACACACATTGAGTGGTTTAGCTGATATCCAAAGCAACGTGGTAACAGGTGTGACTCTCCATTGAAATGCACTGGGCAGCATGTGGTTGGATGGACAAGACGCACAGACAGACAGACAGACAGACAGACGGAGACAGGGTGACGGCGACGACTGAGTGACGAACACAGTAGTGAAGAAAACAAGACGCACTTTTCTCTCTCTCTCTCTCTCACACACACACACACACACACTCTTTTCTCTCTCTCTTGCCTAAACTTCTCTTGTTCTCTGCCACATGAAAACATCTCCATGCATCCAGTTGGAAAGACACACAGACTGTAGACCGATGCAGATGGCTGCAGTCCTACACAGAAGGCCACTGAGTCCAGCTAAGCTTCAGATGGAGGGATAAGCAGGACATGGGGGGACTGTCAGGAGCAGGTCAAAGAGTATCTGAGAGCCTTCAAACTTCATTTTTAGCTCCGAGAAATGAATGAATGGATGGATGGATGGGTTCTGCTCTTGGGGGCATTTGCGACACCACTGACATTTGTGGGGCGGTGTCGGGCAGAAAAGCCTTCTTTGAACGGACGTCAGATACTGTTTGAGCCCCGGTCAGCGATTAAGGAGTCGGGGTGGGTGGGGGGGAGTTGAGGGCTCAGCGCAGCGCGGCTTAATTACCTGCCACTGGCTTGCGCAGTACCCAGATCTCTTCGTTGGAGCCTCCATGGGGCCCGGTGGATGGGGTGGGAGAGCTGTGAGGACTTGCCTCTGAGCCGCGACAACCTTCAACACAGAACACCAGCGTTAGCCGCTAACCGACCCTAAACTGGCCTCGAGCGCATCGCCTTCCTGTTGCTTTCGATAAATGAGAATTTAAAGCAGCTGTAATTTAGGTTCTTGACAACTGTGGGGCAACAGAAAATATATATTTCATAAATAACTACCAGGTAACGTTGATTATTGTGAATGATTGTGAATGATCTATTCACTTGTGAGACATGTTCTAACATTAACATAAATTTGAAATTGTGTATATCGACAATTTCATTTTAGCTGTTAGCTCTGTTTTGGTCGCCACCACTCTGTAAGATAAATTTTAGCTACGAAAAGCTTCACTATGTTCACCACCTTGTCGCCAACTTTGTCTGATATCTCTGGGGGGTGTGAATCCTAAAGAAGCTAAAGACTGTAAAGCTAAAAAAAAATAAATGCTCCATAAAACTGAGGGAAACCACAAAGCAACCAAACACTACCTCACATATGTTTCTATATTTCATGTTTTTATGTTTCATTATTCTATATTTTGCCTGCTTATATAGCAATTTCTATATTTTTAAATACTTTTCCTATATCTTTAATTACTGTTAGTGTGAGCCCTGCACAAGATTTCCAGTGTGTCTGGTCTGTTGGTTTATGCACGAATGGCACAAAAAAAAACCTTGAAAAAAAAGTGTAGTTTATATTAAGTCTGAGTTTGTCACTACAAGAAACATCTCTTGGATTACATGTAGTAATTTAATCCAGTGTTCATATAAAAATAAGAATTAGTGCAGCTAAACCCATGTAATGAGCATTTGGCTGGTCAGTTGTTCTTTTTGGTACTGTGTTTCATACAGTATTCGTCCTAGTTCACTTCACTAACGACTGACTGTATAAATGTTTTTTTTGTAACTGCACGCGTTGTCATGTGCTTGATAGTTTTAATAATAAGAAGGGTAACGTGGGGTTAATTAAATAACACTAAACTTATCCGCAAAAAAGACAAAAATTACAGAGGGGCCGGTAGGAGAGCAGGGTGATGGGGTAAAGGCGGAAAAGGGAGGTTTTTTAAAGGATATATAAGTTTCAAACTCACACACCATACTCACATTCTCACACATACATGCTCTCACACACACACACACACACACACACACACACACAAACACACAGAAAAAATACAGCATATATATATATAGATATATGAAAACATTTATATACCCATCGTACATAAATAAATCCATAACATGAATATCCGTGTATATACACATATATGCCATAATGTACATACACATACATATATAATGCATCCATACGTGTGTGATTATATATGTAAGCCTTGTCAGAATGGGGCCGCTGTAGTGCATTTGGAGAGTGTCATAAACCATTATAACCATCTTAGTAAGGGTGTATTAATGGTTTATATGTGTGACCAACAGTGCTCCAGTGAAACACACACATTAAAAAATTCCATTTGCTTTCATGTCATATCGCAGCTCCTTCTCGTGGCCATTTTGCATCCCTCCAAGTGACCTCAGACAGGGCACTGTTTTCAAAGACTGGATTGAACAGCCTTTGATTCGACTTGAATTATTTCAGACTTCAATAATTTGCTGTTTTCAGCCAGTGTGACCAAGGCTTGTGGAAAATGTACTGACCTACAGTTACACGTTCTTTATTTGTCACTGCTTTGCCATTTCCGGACTTACTGCATGACAGAGCATGTGTCTAGAGGGATATATTCTCCTGGAGGGAACAAAATGGTACCCAGTGAAGGCTCCCATTCACAGAGTAAAAGTTTACAGTCAGCGAACCTTACCTGCAAAACATCCTGGGTGACATTTTCTAACAACGTGTTTGGGTCTCTTACATAAAACTTGACATTTTACATTTTAGAACGTGCGAATCTTTGCACGTAATACACAAATTCAGCATGTATTTTTAATACCTTGTTTCTGAGACTGTCTGAGCACCATTATGTATGAATTAGCATTTTTCCAGATACTATATTTTCTCGAATTTTGCAGTTGGGCAGAAAATATCACCCGTTAATGTCAGAAAAGCGTGTCCTCTGAAGCAACATTTCCGACTAATTCTCTTAAGAGCTTAAAGCAAATACTCTGATCTTTTCAGAAAACAAATGCATATTTTCACTCAAAGTGATGATGGCACTTTCGCGGAGACTCACTGGTGTGTTTCAGCACATTCGAAGCACTTCTCAACTCGCTCAGTTCTTACTTAAGTCCTCCCATCACACACACTCATACACACACAACACACATTCAGGGTACAAAGTGCAAGGTGGCGTTAAAATGATGAGACGTGACAGTAACACTCAGGACGAGGACAGAACAAAAAAAAAAAAAAAACACGCTTGTACACAAAGTCTGGTCAGGGGAGAGTTGCGAATGATGTGTGTGTGTTTAAGAAACTTGCAGGGGGGCGTTAGTGGTAGGGACAGTGGTGGTCTACAGGGGAAGAGGAAAGAACGAAGGGGAAGGGAGGAAAGGGAGGGAAAAAAGGAGGAAAGAAAACAAGGAACCAAGACACAACTGAAGCACAAACCAACTTAGGTGGACAGAGCGGTGTGGTAAAAAAGTGATTTCTCTGCAGGCTGAGTCAAAATTCCAGCAGTGTTACATAAGAAAATGCAGAGTATAAATAGGATTAAGGATTACAACTGTAAAAGCACATTTACACTTAATGCGTTTTGGTCTGATCAGATAGCTCCCTGATATATATATATATATAAAAACCTGAGTGCAAATGCAGACAAGAAGCATTATAAACTACAGTTACAATCCAATTAGGAGGCAGATTAGCAGCAGTCATGGGGGCGGTTTGAGAGGCACTCCGGCCAGATGTTGTCCCTGGGATCTAGCACGTTTGATCTTTGTTAGTCACGTAAATGTCACGTTCTTTCTCACTGAAAAACCCAGGGCCTGTAAACCAGCTGTGCTTTAGGAAAATCTAAATGGCTGCAATACACCGATATGCTTATGTCTAAGGCTAAGTGCAGTTTGAGATATGTAAAACATGAAACCCTTCAAAAGACATGGAAAAAGGATCTAAAAAAAAAAAGGTTAAAAAAAAAAATTTATTCAAGTGACCTTTTGTGGGATATGTTTGGTCACATGTTGTGTAATGACATGTCTGAGTGTCTGAGCGAGCTCTACTTTAATGATGTAAGGCCTAATCGCTGTCTAAAAGACTGACTCTGGCTCTCAGAAATGAAGATGACAACAGCAATAACAGAAAAACAAAAGTTATACAGCATGAGCAACACAATTACATAAAAGTACATAAATAATGATCCGTAACAGAAAACTTCAATGGATGCCTTCTTAGAGCGACATTTCTAACACCAATTCAAATCTTACATGACCAATCAGAAATAGAGATTTAGGCTCAGATACTTAATTTAAAAAAGAAAAGCATCCCTTGAAGCTTTGATAATAATAATAATAATAATAATAATAATAATAATAATAATAATAATAATAACAATAATGAAAAAGGGGGCGTGTACCTGGGGCAGTGGGTGTGTCTCCCTGTGGAGTTGTCACGGGCGACTTGTTATAGCCAAAGGAAGTGAAAAGTGGAAGCAGTGGCTGATGGGAATGTGGTGGAGGAGGAGGCGGTGGAGGCAGGATATGGATCTGATGGAACATGGTGTCGTTGCCGTTGACTACCGCGTTGGCAGGGGCAACCGTTGCCGGAGGAACCAGCGGTATCTTTTGAAACTGTTGAGTGCAAATGACTGTGCTGGCCAAACCTAGATAACACCCACCGTGACGACACATCGACACACACACACAACCAGCCAACAGTGAACCACCGCCACGTAACAAACAAACGACAAAACAGAGAATTACACGTAAGAAAAAGGAGGGGGGGGGAAAAAGAAAATTAAAAACAAAGGCTGAAGTTACCAAAATTAAACGAAGAAATCAAAAGTGGTGAAGGACACAGCTGACGGCGAAGAAAACAACGAATGTGGGTAATGTTGAGTAGAAATGTATAGAGGTGGAAAAGGAAGTGATGGATGGTGAAGGTGGAGATGGTGTCGGGGACTGAAAAGCATTAATGTGTTTGAATCATTCGGTCTTATCTTTTGACGACGGCAACGAATAATTACATCTAATCAATGTGTCTTATTGGACGAAATTAGCTTCTAGCATCACTTTTAGCACAAAGAACAGGGTTTGTGCTGTTTGTACACTTGCCATATATCCTGTCCTGTTTCCTGGCTCCTTCTCACAGTATGTAAATATCCTCCCGTGGCTGTATAACTCACCAGATAAACGTTGTTTAGCTCTGAACATTTGGCTCAAATTTAGCAAACTTCCCCTGTACGCTTGTACTTAATAAAATGCTACTTAACTGAAAGCTTAACAAATAAAAGAATTGCTGCATTGTGCTACTTAGGTCATATAACATGAATTATCATAAGCTAGCTAGGTAGCCCTCCTGCTAACACCTTGTACATTGTTTATGGCGTGTTGTGTTTGAGCTTACTGTGGTAAAACTGAGACGTTTAAATTATCTTCTATTCTTACCTGACAAAAACTGGCAAAATAGAAAACAACGCAAGCCGCTTCATTTCCCCAGATAACACGATGTAATGCAGACTGAAAATCTGTCGTTCAACGAGCTAGCTTCAGAGGAGTCCAGTTTGAATTCACGCTTCAAACACCATACGAGATGTTGTTTTAATGCACACATCTAGCTACACGTTGCCTGCTGTGTAGTTTTTCCTGCGTAAACCTTAACATTTACTTTGGCATTTATAAAACGCATCCTTTTGATCATGACTGTGTGTTTAAGGTGTCGGTGCTCTGCCATCAATGCACATATAATGTACATATTCTGCACACGTACGTAATAATGTCCGTTTTTGTGGAAAACCGTACGGAAAAGGTTTAAAGGGGTAAAGATCTGTTACACTTTTTTGCAAGTGCGATAAAAAAAGTTTAAAACTGGGCAACATCTTTTATGTGCATTCAAAAACATTTAAGCCTCATGTTACTAAAGATTTGGGAATCAAAGCTTTATGATATCCCAAATTTTTCACAAAAAATATTTACAACTCATTACCAAAGAACAAGCAACATTTGTACAGAAAACAGTCATCGTCATTATTATGGAAATTGAAATGATTCAGTTACCTTTTTAGCTAATGACCTTAAGTGAAGTTACTTAGCGGCACCCCACTGTGATTACGGGGGCTGGCGTAACATAATCACTTTAAATCATTTCGTAGTGCTGGAAATCATATTTTGTTCACATTTCTATTTCTTTGATGTCCTAACTTGCCATTTTCTGCTGGTTAAAAAAGTCTAATGTGTGTCTAATGAATCCCAGTCAGAGGAAAAAAGAGGAACAAATGAGTGGTACATGTAGAAGAGACTGAATAATGGAATGGTGGGCGAAAAAAGGAGAATTAAAAATTGATGGAGAACAGTTGAGTAAATGAAACCTCTTGCTAAAACAGCTGCTGTAGCCCCAAGTGTGTGTGTGTGTGTGTGTGTATGTGTGTGTGTGTGTGTGTGGCTCTTCCCTGGCAGTGATTAGTCAGTGTGGCTGTGCAGGCTGAGCGGGGGAGCTCCAGCTGTTTTCTACTGTATCCACAGCTGCTGTGTAATGTGCTGTGTGTCAGGACAGATGCAGTCACAGTGGCATTTTTCTTGACTTGGAGCAGGTTTCATAGTGGTAAATGGATCAATACAGTTCACACAGGCGATCGAAGAGAACCGGGACCAGAAAAAGTCACAACGTGAGAGGCGAGAGGTAACGTGACAGATGAGACCACGATGTACGGAGGCGGACGATAACAGAGAGACAGACAGACACACACCTGGCACAAGCGGACACAAAACAACAGAGAGACAGAGATGGACACACAGAGAAAGCAGACCTACGGACAGACACCGATAGACAGTTAAAAACATCTGAGCCTCTTTGTGACACTCTGGGATGATGGGATGGATGTGAATGTGCTCTGGAGATCTCACCTGGGGTGTGAAAAGCTCATTATGGCGATATAAAACGGAGAAAGGAGGTTAAAATAACGGGCAGCGTTTTTTGGGAGATCGAAACGTTCGCCTGTTAATCAATGAAAACACAGAGGTGACACCAAAATTACACCTGTAACCTCGGCTGACACTGACAGGACTTTTTAGAGGATGAAAATTGGGGGAATAGTTCAACAATTTGCGTAATTGCTTGTTAGATGAGAAGATCAACACTACTCCCACATCTGTGGACACTAGAAACAGGTGGAAATGACTAATTAGTGAGTTTTCATTGTGCTTGTTGGCTGATTTTGCCACATTTTGACAGCTGTTTTCTCCTGCTTCCAGTCTTTGTGTTAAGTTAAACTATCAGCATCGTATTTCCTGCCCACACATGAGACGTGAGATTGTTTCTAACTCAGTTTAAAACAACTTCAGGGAAACTGTAACTGTACTTCTTCATCTGATTTTAGGCAAGAAATAAAAAATAAGGAAGTAAAAATAGTGTCAGCAAGTAGACTGAAGCACATTATGAGCCAGGGATGATCTTGGTGTCTGTATTTTTATTACTTAACAGGTGCTTACATCATCTGGCTGAACCTCTAAAAATCTGAAATTCAGGTGGAAGCGCAACCAAAATGGTTCACAAATACTAAACTCGGATTACACGTTATTATTTCGGGGATGACAGCTGGGTGTTTCGTACCACTGTGACAAATGTCTTTTCTGTCAGCGTGTGAGATGAAAGAGGTGAAATTCTCCATTTAGATTTTTATTCTAACCTGTCTTCGCAAGGGGAAAGTTAACAAGCGTGACGGCCGTGCCAGAACCGTATTCACACGATTTTCTTCGTCTTCTTCTTTTTTTTTATCTTCTTGCTGTTTAGTCCAAATATGTGTGATATATATTCCCAACACTTCGTCCGGACAGTCAGCTAGTTCACCATTTTAATAGCAACACCAGCACACTCGCACACAGACACAAAGGCGGCTTACACACACCTGTGCGCTTGCTGATGACCTCCACCATTGTAGAAGGGAAGTAGCCCACCCGGTCATTTCCTGTGCGGTTGTCATGGATACAGCCTTTCCAGCGTCCATCAGGGTGCTGCTCCAAAACCTGCCGGGCGGACATGTTTACAACAGAAATATTATGTACAGAATATAAAGCATAAATGTGTGGAACTTTTTGTTGTTCTGGTGATTTAACAGCATTATTTAAAACTGTTTCAGCTTTTCAGAAGTTACTGAAAAGCCTTAAAAAAACAACCCTCTTTTTTTAAGTTTTTCCCTGTCAAACAGAAACACGAAGCTGGAGCTGTCGGACAAAACAGCGCAGCCAAATTGTTCATTTAGACCCTGAGGGAGGAAGAAAAGGCACTGCTTGGCTTCCTTATTACTGTAATAATTACCCAAAGGCTGTATAAATGTCCATAAATATTCATGAGTGGTGGGTGGACTGCGCTGCAAGTGAATACATTTCCCTGTGAAACGCATTCGTAGTAAAAGAGGGAAACCTCATCCATGCATATTCATTAATAATCTCACTTAGCCGTGGAAGTATAATGACGACTTGACGGCTCTGAAAACTACTTCAGAGGACGGCTCAGTCTGCGAGTTAACGTGCGAGAGGACGGACTCAGAAGAGCAGAATCGGATTCGGGCGTTCAATCCCGATCACCCACGCGCTTCTTTCTGAGTCTGTCTCCATTTTCTCCAGCTGTTTTGGCAGCTTCGGAGCCTGCGTGTCTCCTCATGTAGCCTACAAACTGTGATAACTGGGTTTATTGATACCTGTAAGTTGAATTTTCACAACACCTATCTAGAAAATGCCGTCATTCTGAATGGATCCACGGCCCATAATGATTTTATTATACTTATTTTTCAGTTGAGTCATTGAGTTTTTTTCATATCCCTGTGGCATTGGATCAGATGACAATAAATCACCTCATATCAGGCACATTAGATTTGTGAGGACAGCGTTCAATGTAGAAATGACCTTTTTTTTTCCCTCATAATTTTCTCCATCTATGCGTTTAGATTTTTAAGATGATACAGACACCAAATACTACTTTTTTTCCCTCCATGTGGTGGTTAAAAAAACAAACACCATTTTATTTTCATTTCAAAAGTAGACGGAGGAGTCTAACAGGATGATGTTGAGAATCCCTGTCACTGCCTCGGATGTAGTTATGCACTTCCTCCTGCTCACGACGTCTTCCCTCACGCCCAATTTTGCTCCTAAAAATCGGTGCGAGTGTGCCCTCAAAGACTTGTGCGCTGGTTTAAATTTGCTTTGTACTCCTAAATCTTTTTTTTCACCATAACAAGGTCTCGTGTAGGTTTATTACGGGGGTGTTACTGACGAAAAGTAAAGTATTTGCATATTAATACTGACACAGTTTCACAGCTCCCCACGCAATACAATCATTTATCTGCACCATTGGAGCAAAACCTGTAGCTCCCCCTAGAGACCAGAACGAGGTCTTGCATGGAGAGGGGCCGTGATTTCCTGTGTGATTCCTGTCATATGGAGGCCTGTCCACCCGTAAACCCCTCATACGTTTTAGGGACCTGAAGAGGTTTCTCCCAAAATGAGAAAAATACCAAACAACAAGCCGTCATTTTGTCGAGTAAACTTTAAAGAAAACGTTTAAGTCTCAAACCTCATTAAAGTCAACAGACGGAGCTCGGCTAACACCGGCCGTCAGCTTTGATGTCAGAAATGCTCATTATGAGGCCACAACAACATCATTTTCTTGCTGATAACACTGAGTATGGCTATTTGGTGTGTGTGTGTGTGTTTATTACCGTTATGACGTCTCCTGCTTTGATGTTGAGGCTGGTCAGGTCGTAGTTGTTGCAGTAATCCTTCAGAGCCCGAACCTGAAGGGCGGCTGACGCATCTGACGGACAGAAAAAGTAAATTTGTTGTTGTTGTTGTTGTTGTTGTTGTTGTTGTCATCATGATCACCATCATCATCATAGCATGCGCAGTAACATAATAGGAGAATCTTTCTCTCGCTGACAAATCACACAAGAAACTAAATGTTTGATTTCTGCCCATAAAGACAGTAAACATCCATCCATCCATCCATCCACCCATCCATCCATCCATCCATCCAGCCTACCCCTCAGCAGTTGTTTGATCTCTCGGCTGGCTTGTGTTGCAGTGAACTGGTAGACGATGTCCAGGGCAGTCTGGCTGTAGGTGTTTCTCACTGTGGCATTGATGCCACTCTGTAGAAAAGAAAGGAAAGTTCACCTTTGGCAGGACTTTGTTTTGGTTCACGCAGACATGAGAACTTTCTGTTCTGTTGCTATCAAATTTTTATTTTAATTTGGAAAAAAAAGTGAGTATATTTTCTAATTATTACATTATGCTATAAGTGCTTGTTTATACAGAACAAAACAAAACACACAGTATCTAGTTACTTGAAACTCATGCATTTGTCTCTTCACGCTAATTAAACGCCTCAGGGATAATTTACCATGTTGACGTCAAGAAAATAAGCTATTCTCGCTCATTCCCTGCTGCTATTCTACCAATTACAACCACCCATTATTTTTGCAACTGTCACAACCAAAACCTCGAGAAGAATCTCACATTCAGATCTGTTTAATGAAATATAGGCTGAGGAGCAAAGACTCATTTTCTCGTGCTGGTTCACACACACTCATTAAAACACACTGCCTCTCTTGTTTTCATAGACCCCGTGGCATTTTAGTGACACCAGCACAAATAAGTCATTTGCATCACCTCTTCCTTTCTTTGCGGCACTATTTTTCACAACCGTGCCTCAAAGTTATCACATGCAGGGATCTTCCAAACCCTTTCAGAAATGAGAAACAAGTCTCAGACGCCCACTGCATTAAATTAAATTAATACTTCCCGAGGGACCCTATCTGGGAATATTTTTATGATGACGACACGGATGAGCCTGTGTGATACAACAAACAGTATTTTTTATTACTTTGTGCATTTTATTGATTAATGCAAATGTACTCGATAAGATCGTGAAAGGTTTCTGTATAGCTCGCCAATAAGTAGTATCTACACATTTCTTGACATTTCTCTCCGAAAAGATAAATCCGAAATAAAAACGCTGATTATAAAAGTGTCTGGCTTTGAAGAGTTTTTCTGCTCATTACTTAGCTTGCACCTGTCATTTACATAACTCCTTCATTCTCATGCATACATTCATATATTCTTTCTGATATGTAAAAACAAAGAAAAGAGAAAAGATGGCTGTTGTTTTGACAAAGAAACCTGCTGGTTCGATTGTAATTTTATGGCAGTAGCAAAGGTCTCTCATTTTTTATATCACCTCACACGTGTTACAGCTACAAATCAGGAGTGGAAACAGCAGTTCAACTCGAGGGAGGCTTTGGCCTTGAAATACACACACACACACACACACACACACACATACACACATGCACTATTCTGGAAAGTCTAAATTAGATTTCTGTTGTCCTTTAGGTGAACCCGAGTCCAGGTGCTCAAAAAGTTTCCGGCAAAGTTCCACTTACGTCCAGCAGGAGTCTCACTGCCTCGGTCTTTCCGCACAGGGCAGCTTCGTGCAGGGCAGTGCCAGCTTTGGTCTGTCTGTTGATGTCGATACCTGCCTGGATCAACAGTCTGACAGCGGGGGCGGAGGGCCGGCGGGAGAGGGGAGAGGGGAGGGGGGAGGAAGGGGGGCGAAGGAGGAAAGTGAGTCGGAAGAGATGACGAAGCAGAGAGGGGGGTGAAATTCAGAGGGGAGAAAGTGTGAAGAGTTGCCGAGGAGAGGGTGGGAAGGGGGCGAGAGGAGGAGAAGGTCGCAGGAGCCGAGTATGAGACGGCAGGGGAAAGAAAAGGAGAAAAACATTATCTTTAACTGCACCTGATTTAAAAGATTCTCCTATAAAATGACCAAAACCGACAATGTATTCGTCTCCTCGCATCTCCTGACTTATCTGTCCTCTCTGTGATTATCAACCAAAAGCCTGTTTGCTCCTCCTGAGGACGGAAATCCTTCATTTTTAAAGAGCCTCACTGAGACAGTTGGTGCGAAGATTTTATTTGTTGGAATCTATTTTCAGCTGCAGATAAACACACATTCGATCATTCGTCGCGAGTAGTTAGTCAGCGAGTATTTACAGCGCCGAGGAGACGCATGTGGGCCCGACTCGGCGTTCTCGTCAAGATGAAGAGACGCGTCTTCCTCCCGCCGCGCTGAAGCCTCTCTTGATATCAATGGCTAATTAGATTGAACCGAAAATGGATTGCGTTTACTTTTCTGGCCGTCAGCCTGGAATAATTATAAAATAATCCAATTGGTAATGACTGCTGGTCAACGTGTTATTTATGAGCGGTGATCACATTTGGTGCCATTACCAGGCAATGGAAGAATATGTAAATGAGAGTAAAACACGGTACACGGTAGAGAACAGAGGGGAGGGCAGGGCAGTCTCCCTCCCTTTCTCTCTCTCTCTCTCTCTCCTGTATCAGTTTCAGTCGATTACCGGTAAACTCAGGCATTTGTATACATTCGCAAGTGAATTTCACACCTCCGAACTGCGGCGTCGAGAACAGAGTCGCCGTGCAAACACTGCAAAGCGGGAAAACGGAAAAAAAATCTCTCTGGGCACCTGGAAGGGTTGCAGGTTTTTTTTTTAACTTTTATGAAAAGGAGAGGAAAACGGAGACTGAGAAAACTGAGTAAAACGCAGATGTGTTTCATTCACCGCGTGGTCGGTTTTATACATCGAGCTTGAAGCCAAACTCTGAGTCTGGGGTCTGTGAAGTGCAGAACCAAGAACCCAGTGGCCGCTTTAACAGGGCTGTAGAGACCGGAGAACCTGACGGACGGCCAGAGGCGCTCTCTCAGTCAGGCCCCGATGGTAGACCGGGTCAGGGCGGAGCTCGAGGACAAACATTCAGCTAAAGCAAAGACGCCGACAGCCTGTGGAAGCATCTTTACATTGTCACTGCACGTTAGCATTCGGCTCAAAGCGCAGCCTGAGCAGAGCCCCGTGGCTGCAGACTCGCCGCCGTTGGTTTCTTAACGCGATTTGTTGACGCCGAGTTCAGAATATCACCCGCCTCACGCTTACAGTGACGGGGTCAGAGCAAAGGACGCGAGGCTGAGACGTTGACCGTGCTTTATGTGGGGGAGGGAAAAAAAAAAGCTGTCGAGCAGACTTCTTCTAACTTCTACTGAATCGGAGTCAGAGTTTGTGTGTGTGTGTGTGTGTGTGTGTGTGTGTGTGTTTTGTGTGTCTTCCACAGACTGCCGGCCATGCCTAATGAGCATCATTTATCAGTGTCACTTCTAGAGAGGCACGCTCTGCTCTATCAACTATGACAGGCTTTGCTCTCTCCCTCTCTCTCTCTCTCTCTGTTCGTCTCTCTTTTGATCCCCTCGCTTTATTTTCCTACACCCCCCCACTCTCCCCCCACGTCTGTCTGTCTGTCTCTCTCTTTCCCCTCGCCTTCCCTCGGCTAAAGTCCTCTCTCATCTTTCAGCGTCTCTCTCCTCCCTTCCTCCCTTTCGCCTCTCTGTCTGTGTCTGGCAGGCAATCCCTGCAACAACAACACACACACACACACACACACACATATATATATATATACCCCTGGGTTACTTAAAAGTGGTGGGCAGCAATGAGGGTCTGTGGTGTGTGTTCATTCGCCGCGGCACACACTGATCTGCCGGGAACTTTCATCCCGGAGATTCGTGCTGAACGCTGACATCGCCACGGCAACAGAAGTCAATTTGCCGTGACGCTCTTTTGCAAAAAAAACACACAAACAAAAATTAGGCGAGCGGCCCCGTCAAGCTGAGATCGTAATGACCTGACATTTAGCGAACGCGGAGGACCGTCTGACTTGACGCCTCTACTCTCACTCTCACATTATGCCTGCAGTTAATTGGATCACACTGTTTCCTGTTTTAGATCTGTTTTATTAGCGAACTCAGGAGGACATTTAAACCCAGTTGATTCATCAGAAATGGTGTGTGTGTGCGTGTATGATGACCCTCTGTGCACCTGAGGACAGATTTAAAAGTCAGATGCTGTGCGCCCACCTGATGATGTCTATGTGTCCGTTCTTGGCAGCCAGGTGGAGGGGAGACGTCCCGTTGGGGTCGGTGGTGTCTCCTTTTTTGGGCTCCAGCAAGGCAGCACACATGTTACTGGACAACAACAACTGGACCACCTGCGGCACACACACACAC
>JAOXYL010000045.1:18294028-18313311 GCA_028564955.1 Terapon puta
TGTGTGTGTGTGTGTGCGCGTGTGAGTGGGCAGTGTGCAGTGCTTGGATGCTGCTCTCTGCCTCCTCCACATATTCAGTGAATTATGTAAGAACACTGAAGAGTAGCCCATATGGTAGTTAGAGAGTATTTATAAATCTGTCTCTGTTAATGCAAAAGCTGCTCACTACCCCGGAGCAGTGTAAACACTAATGCTTGATATATATTGATGCTTAATTTCAGAGAGAGCTTTACCTGCACCAGTCCACCCACTGCCCTCTCTCTCTTCCTTTCCTCTGGTATTGTTCAGTTGGCTCTAGACAGGTTACAGTATACAGGATGTCCAACTGTAGATTTATGAGCCACTTAGTCACTCAAAGTATCTGTACGTGTGTGTATGTGTGCGTGTGTGTTATGGAGATAGAAGGAGTAATACGCTTCACACATATGGTACTTTCTCTGAGTTCTAAGAGAGATGTCTGCATGTGCACGTCTCTTGGTCACGCAATCAATCAAACGGGCCAAACAAGACGGAAACTGTCCAGGCAGATGAAAGAAGACTGGGAGAAAGAAAAAAAAGAAAGAAGAAGAAGGAGCAGCAGGAGATGAACTGCTCAGATGGCTTTATGATGGTTGGCAGTTGTTGTGGTGCTGGAGATAAAAACAATGTTGTGTGAGGGATCCAGAAAAACACACTGCCCTCAAGTGGCCTGTCACAGAGTATACACCTCCCAGGAGGGACGCCAGACTTGTTGTTTCAACGATGAAGTCATGGTGAAATGAGCAATGGAGAATAAAAACATATATTTCTGTGTCCATTGTAATAAAACCAGAGTCATCTGAAATAAGCATCAACCAGTAGTTATACCAAATGGTAGGTAAGTATATTAACAGTCAACACATCCACAGAAATAAACGAACAAAACAAAACAAAAAATATAGCTGACAAAAAAACCCAGAAAAACCTGATTAACAAAAACATTATTTGCTTTCCAAATGTGTTGGTTCACTTTCGAATCATCATAAAGTTGAGTTCAGGGCCTTCAGAAATTGAACAAACAAGCAAGCCTCACTGAAACATCGGATATAGTTGGTCACTGAAAAGTAGAACTCTGACTTACAAAAGTACATACACGCAAAACATGACATAGAAAAAATAAGGTTTAATAAGAGAATAGAATAGAAAAAGAAATAACGAAACATCCCAGCCGACAACAAATCGCGTCTTTCCTTTAACAAACAGCACATGAACGCCCCTAGACACCGCCTCTTTTCCATTTGCCGGCATGTGATTGGTCGAGCCCGGCGTCCATCACGCCCGACCGCCGCAGGCAGCCGGAGCGAAGAGGAGCAGGTTGAAAAGAGCAGGAGGCTTTCTCATTCAAATACTGTTGGTTGCACTTTGTAACCGGACCCAACACACAAGCTGGTGAGGAGCCTTATTGTGTTTTGTTTCATGTGCTGCTTGTTGCTCTGTTTTCTCGTCGCTAGGCGGAAAGACTCGCGTCGCCGGTGTTGTGGGGAAAAAATCAGTGAGATTATTTTTAGCATGCTGTGGCGTTAGCTGCTTCATGGTGCCTCAGACAAACCTTTAATATTAGCAGGCGTTCATGGGACTTTACTCGTCCAGCTGCTTTCACATGGCGGCCCTGACAGCCTCACTTTGAGTGAACTGTGTAATACTTTGTTATCAGGCTCACGGTGGGTAACACGGGGCGTCGTTAACGGCCAAAGTCGGTGTTGTGTTAGCTTAGCAACATGAGCTAAATGTCGTGACTGTGTTGATAGTTGAGGTGAACGAAAAAGCTCTTATGTTAACACACGAGTTAGGCCAAAAAATCCACCCCCGGGACCTTTGCCCTGCTCAGACACACGTCCAAGATAATATTTACCTACTTACAGCTATTTTAAGTTGCACATGGTTGGATGTAACGTCTAGTTACAGCCTAGCCTTTGTATTATTGTTACTAAAACCTCATCGAGTGTGTGTCCGCGTGTGTGCACGCTCAGGCAGGCTCACGTAAACCTCTTCCTGTAGACTGTTTTGCTACCACACGCACACACACACACACACGTATACAGCCTCCTGAGGAAAAACAGAAAGGTACCAAGTTATGGAGAATGAGAGAATATCACCAACTCTTAAGCAACATTGAAGCAGTTCAAAGAGATGTAGTGAAGTATGTTCAAAAATCAAAGTTTGTGAGAGAGAGGTTTGTTTTGAAGGATTTTGCTGATGAGGGGAGGATTCTGTAAAGACTGACAGGCCTCACGATTAAAACGTATGGCCTGTTCTTTGGTGTGTTCAGATTGGCATCAGTAGTATTCATCATGCATCTAGTTACTGGATATTAATCATAACAAAGGGGGGTATAGGCAAGGATTACACAATACGATACGTATCATGATACATTATTGTGGTATTGAGATATATCACGACATATTGCAATATTAATATTTTTCCCACCCCCAGTGTTCACCATGTTGTGATGGTGTTTCAAGATCGATACATATTATAGCTGAAGAAAAATGATCGTGATATTGTTATTGTGTGATATTGGGTATGGAAATTTGGGACTGTGTTATGAGTCGTTTCAAAGGGTGAAGAGTTTTTTTTTCCTTTCTTTTTGGATTTATGCTTGTTTATAAATTAGGAGATGCGGCTCAAGTGGTGTGTGGTATGACAAAACTGTCACTCAATCAAAAAGGAGAACTCCTCATCGCTGTATACAGGAAGTTCAGAAATAACTCGAGCCGTTTGTCCCGATCGAAGTTTTTAGATGAAGGTTGCTCTTAAGGAGCAGCCGCCATTTGTGCTTGTTTGTAACTTTAACACAGTCCAGACTGAGAAAGGTGGAAAGATGACTTCAACAGAGCTGCTTCTTCTCTGTTTGAGTTACGAGAGTTGACATATACCAGATTTTAAAGGAAGCATTTGTTCCCCTTGCTCCACTGCAGGAAGGGCTCAGCGCAGCGTGGGTGCCCAGGGATCCACTGCCTGAGTGTGGGGAGAGCAGCGGCCGAGACCTCAGAGACATGAACCACACCAAGGGCGGCCTGGTCATCTTCACAGCCAACTCGCACCCCTCCAGCCGCGAGCTGGGCAAGAGGATCGCAGAGTGAGTACAGGCGGTGTTCATGGCTTATTGCACACACATGCTCAGAGACAAATAGAGCACAGTAATGCAGGCAAGTTTATTTGAGAATACACCACGCATATTAGCCCTTTGTGGAACTCGTCAGGAACAGGTTTTAGAACAGGATTTGTTAAGAAAGTTGCATTCCAGTTATTTTCCTTGAAAGCTAAGTTTGTCTGCACACGTGTCTGAATCACTGGTTTTGCAACCATCAACACCTCCACAGTGTTTACAATATGGCCAACCTGAGCGAGCACTTAACAGGATGGCTAAGCTCCGCAAGAAGACGGTTATGATACAGCAAAAACAAGAGGTTATCTTCTTTCACACTGACAACGTATTTCCTGCAGCCTGGCATGAGACTACACAGTTTTTTTTTCCTCCCTCCAGTCTTAGTCACAACACACGATTAAGCTAATGCTCTCAGTACATCCCAGTACAGTGAGAGTGAAACATGCAGTGTGAGTGCAGCAAAATACTTATCTGCTGAGAAAAAGTTCATTTTGACAGTAATAAATATTTAAGTAAGTAATTGTATGACTCCTCTACATTGCCAACAATCTACAGCAGGGTCGATGTTTTACTTTGCATTCTGTTCTCCAGTCTGTTAAATATTAAACAGTCACAGACAATGTCAAGAAAAACACAGTCCAAAGCAAAATACAGTTTCTTGAGCACCTGAAAACTATTTATATTGAAAACCAGTGTATATACAATGGTGTGAAGTGTTTTTTATTTTTTGCATGTTTGTCACACTTAAATGTTTCACATCAAACAAATGTAAATATTAAACACAATTTAATACAAAATGCAGCGTTTAAATGAAGGTTTTTATTATGAAGGGAGAAAAAAAACCTACATGGCCCTATGTGAAAAAAGTTAACCTAATAGTTAGTTGGCTCCATTGGGTTGGTTCAGCCACATTGGAGGGTTTGAGCAGGAACCACAGCATCTCAATAGGATTCAGGTCAGGACTTTGACTAGGCCACTCCAAAGTCTACATTATATTTTTCTTCAGCCATTCAGACGTGGTCTTGCTGGTGTGTTTTGGATCAATGTCCAACAACAGAATCCATAGTTTGTTTCAGCTCGAGGTCACAAACAGATGGTCGGACATTCTCCTTCAGGATTTTTTGGTAGACAACAGAATTCATAGTTCCATATATCATAGCAGGTCTTCCAGGTCCTGAAGCAGCAAAACAACCCCAGACCATCACACAACCACCACCATATTTCACTATTGTTCTTTTTCTGAAATCTGTTACTTTTACGCCGTCTGAAATGGGACACACACCTTCCAAAAAGTTCAACTTTTGTCTCGTTAGTCTACAGAGTATTTTCTCAAAAGTCTTGGGGATCATCAATTGAGACGAGCCTTAATGTTCTTTTTGCTGAGCAGTGGTTTTCGTCTTGGAGCTCTGCCATGCAGGCCATTTTTGTCTCTTTGTACAGTGGAGTCATGAACACTGACCTTAACTAAGGCAAGTGAGGCTGGCAGTTCTTTGGACGTTGATGTGGGGTCTTTTGTGACGTGAGTCATTGCTGCACTCTTGGGGTAATTTTGGTCGGCTGGTAGTTCGGCCGTGTTGGTTTGGGGGTTTCTCCCTTAATAATAAAAATCTTCATTTCAAAACAGCATTTTGTGTTTACTTGTGTTGTCTTTGACTAATATTTAAATTTTTCTAATGATCTCAAACATTTTTGCTTGGCAAACATGCAAAAAAATAAGAACTCAGGAAGCATGCCAACACTTTTTCACACTACTGTAGATTGTACACACACAGTATCAGTAATACAAACGTACGTCTCAGTTATCTTTTTTTCTCTGTCACCCACTCACACAAACACGAAACATTTGATCCACCCCCCGACCTTCAGTCACCCATTGACCGACCACATTTAACCTCGAACTGGGTGGCTAGATAAGATTACACTAAGCCAAACAAAAGCCAACAAATAACATTATAACTATTATAACTAATATGTCGTAAATATGTACAAAATAAATGACTTGAGTAACAAAAGTAATGCTAAAATAAATAGCTTAGCATATGCTTATCACACAGTACTTCACCAAATGTTTGTTGATGATAAAGAAGCTAGCTAACTGCCAATTATTAAGTTAAGTCCAGGGAGGCGAGTAACGCAATATTAAGAATTACAGAATAGCCTTTTAAAGTCGATTTTATTACTGTTTTCAAGTTAAATCCTCAAGCTAGAAATAGAGGATGGGTTTCGATTCTTCAAATTGAAAAGAATACGCCTTATACAAGCAATGAGTAACTCATAAGCCAAGCTTCAGCAAATTTGACACTGAGGAGAAACAATGTTGAAATGTCAACTGTCACAGTGTCAGCTCCCTGCACATTTAGGATATTGTCCCTACAGCCAACATAATATAAATCCAGTGATAATGTATTAATGATCTCACAGTCTGTAACCTCCTTTTTAGGAAAATTAAATTATGAATTAACATTGTCATATTTCATGGGGTTGTATGTGAACAAAACTTTAAAACCCGTGATGCATTCTGGGACTGCACAAGGACATTTGAGTCTGTGGATGTTTACAGAACAAACAGAGCATTTGGTTCGTCTTATCACGCTGAATTCCATGCTGTGTGAGAGAGTGAGAGAAAATGTACAGAGCAGCTCAGGAGAAAAAAAAATCAATGTCTCAACAAATACATTTGTAACGAAAGTGAATAAATGTTTGTTGTCTTGTCATTGAGAAAATAACAAGTGTTGCTTTTTCACATTTCTTCTTTCTGTATGAATAATAATGAGAATCAGCTCTATAACTTGTGGTATAAACTTTTTTTTCCTCCCATCACACCAGCAACAGGAGTCTCACTTTTACTGACTTTTACTGTGGAAACCTGACCTAACCTCTCTCTGTCCTTACTCTTTGTTTCAGGCGATTAGGGGTGGAGCTTGGCAAGGTGCAGGTGTACCAGGAAGCTAACAGAGGTGAGACGGCGTTTGCAGGGAACAACTCTTCATACGTGTGAAGATACTCACTTCTTATAGCAACCTTTATTCAATCAATCAGTCAATTCAGGCATTTACTAGAGAGGCCTACATACAGTCAAAGTATTGTAACGTAGTCTTGTATTTACGTGGAGTAATTTCAGTGCCATTATCTGTATGTACAGCGGAAGATGTTAAGACAGAATTGTGGGTTCTCGAAAATAAAGAAAACTCACAGCGTCTCAGAGCGTTAAAGACAGGCCGTAATCTAAACCTGATTACATCATCTGCATAAAAGTGGATATTATAAGCGAAGGTGAAACGATTAGTTGATTCATTAGCTAATTGATCGATGGAAATTCAGTCAGCAACCAAGTTGATCAATATTGATAATTTCTCATTCCTCAAGGAAAACTGCCAGATGTGAACATTTGCTGCTCTTCTTCTTCGATACTATAGAAAATGTAAAGCATTTTGGTCAGATTAGACAAGACACTTGAGGATGTCACCTTGGACTTGAATTGTGATATCCAATTTGTAATTATTCTAACATTTTGTTAGTAAAGTAATAAATCAGGCAGCACATAATCAATCAATAATTGGCAGATTGATTTATTCTAAAAGTAGTTTTTAGTTGCAGCCCCAATTATAAGACTGTGTTAGAATAGTGTTTTATGTAGACTATATATAATGATGAACTGTTCGTACTGCACCTGTTTTATCACAGCGTGCTGATGCAAGATAGACAAAACAAAGAGCAAATAGTCAGTGTGGTAGATTCCATTCCTCAAGCAACTTTCAAATACAGATGGAGTCATTTTTGTGGTTTACTGAGAAATGTAACTGTGTGAAAGGTAGAAAATTATGTAAAAATGACTAAAAATGTTAAATGGAGTTAATTGGTCAAATAATGGAAGACTACTGTACCCTTTTTTAATTAGCCTGTGCTACAGTCACAATTTGATTATCAAACTGTAAAAGGTAGGTTGTATTGTTTTTCGCAACATGAATATTCAAAGTTTCTTTGCTCCCAAACTGCTGCCTGCATTAGTGATCAAACTCGCACGAAACGCATCTGTGTTTCTGCAGGACATTTGACTCTGCCGAGGAAGCGTTTTGTTTTCTCATCTTTTCTGTGGGAGGCACATTTTTGGAATGCTAGTATCTACAGTTTCACCCAGTTGGGGGGTGGGGGGAGCACAAAGGGCTCAGATAGCTCTCTAATGAAACTGACAGGCCGTACAGGCTTTGTTATGAGTTAGGATTGGGTGCATGAATGTGTGTTTATGTGTGCGCACACACTTTCCTGCTGCTCTCTTGTTCTCACGTACTGTTTGTTTCCATAGAAACGCGGGTGCAGATCCAAGAGTCGGTGCGAGGCAAAGATGTCTTTGTGATCCAGACAGTGTCCAAGTAAGAAGGAACACAGTCACAATTGAACATTTCAACACAGTTTTCTCCCTGAAACATCTCTCATCACGTTTTGTCAATACTGCCCCCCCCCCCCCCTTCCCTCCTCCTGCGTCAGAGATGTGAACACCACCATAATGGAGATGCTGATCTTGGTGTACGCGTGCAGGACATCCTGTGCCAGAAGCATCACAGGCGTCCTCCCCTACTTCCCCTACAGCAAGCAGTGCAAGATGAGGAAGAGGGGCTCCATCGTCTCCAAGCTTATCGCCTCTATGATGTGTAAAGCTGGTATGTGGGAGAAGGTTTCTTTACAGCAGCTGTCAAACATCAGATTGTAGCATGTTGGTAACAGAATGTTTGACACACACAAAAGGCGAAGCTGAGAAACAGAACATGTGTTTACGTGTGTGTAGCCGTTCCTACACATTTTACACATTGTCGTGAAATACATACCCACAACATACTGTTTGCGTAGGTCTCACCCACCTGATCACCATGGACCTCCATCAGAAAGAGATTCAAGGCTTCTTCAACATCCCAGTGGACAATCTGAGAGCCTCCCCGTTCCTGCTGCAGTACATACAAGAAGAGGTGAAAACACACACACACACACACACATGATTTGCATATTGTTTTTGCATATATTGCGTTGCAGTGTCAAACCACAGCCCCTTTGTCCCTTCTCCTCTACAACACTTTCACTTGACCACTGTCTATGTCCACACCTTAGATTTGTTGCAGTGTCTGTCATGGTTTTCCTACATGGCACATATAGAGCTTAGAGTGATAACGGCTTTTTGAAACAGTGGCCCTGTGATTTCAAACAGAAGCTAAGCGAGCATAATGCTAACAGCAGTAGAAAGTCTGGCTTGGGTTGCTTCACCGCATTTAATACAGAGCAGGACAGCTGCCTACACTCTGACAGCATCCAGGTCCAGCTCTCCGTTTGCTGAATACTACACAGTGGATGTGTTAGTCATGAGTGGGGCCTTTTTTTATTATATAACCTGTAACCACAAAAAATGTTGTATGCAGCTGGCTTTGGAAATAATGCTGGGTTACCACTGAGGTAAGCTAGTTAGCCAGACATGCTAAGCTTTGCAGCTCACGCTAGAGCAGATAAACACACTAGATTTCCCCACATGGTGAGCTGTGGTCAGGGGAATGGCATCGCCTGATTACAGTTGCTTAACTATATTTAGACGAACACAGATGGGGGGAAGGTCGGTTGCATTAAAATCTCACAATGAATTTGTTTTTTCTTGGTGAATTTTCAGATCCCTGACTACAGAAATGCTGTGATTGTGGCCAAATCCCCAGCCTCTGCCAAAAGGTACACTTTGTCCCTTTTCACTGTGTTTATAGAAGAATCTGTGCTGAGCCGCAGAGCTGTAACTAATTATATTATAGTTAACTAGCATGTTAAACGTGAACCTGTGGGGTTGTCCATCTCACCCGTTCCTTCCCAAAATTCCATCCAACTTATTCACTTTCCAGTGTCTTTTTTTATATCCCCACCAGGGGGAACTAAAGTCAGGACTTTATATTTTTCATATGTTGACATACCTCCCATTTCGTCTTAAGCTCTCAGGCTTCACTTGAAGAAGTTAGTTGTTATGAACAGAGTGTCTGTCTGGCTGTGCAGAGCTCAGTCATTTGCAGAGCGGCTGCGTCTGGGCATCGCGGTGATCCACGGTGAGGCTCAGGACGCCGAGTCAGACCAGGTGGACGGCCGACACTCCCCACCCACTGTCAAGACCACCGGAGCCATTCACCCCAGCATGGAGATACCATGTAATGCAAGCACACACACACTAACGCACAACTTTAAATACTAGTCGTAATAAAAAACGTGGATGTTGAGAAGTGCTGGTTTTTAATAATATGAGCTGCAATGCTCTGTCTCTATCCTCATGTTTCTGTTTCCAGTGCTGATCCCTAAAGAGAAGCCTCCCATCACTGTGGTAGGAGATGTTGGAGGACGCATCGCCATCATTGTGGTGAGAGCGCGTTGGATTTGTTTGAACACCAGTAGATTTTAGAAATCATTCATTTAACTTCTGCTACATTGTTTTTCATCACAATTATTGTACTTCACCACACTTTAATTCAGCCACAGATTAACACCAACCCAAGAACAAAAGAAAGGAGTCAAATGAGCATCCTCAGCAGAGCAGTATCTATAAAAGATGGCTTTATGCTGTATTCTACATTTAGTCTTAGTTAATAGAAAAAGATATATAGACATAGTAATTACAGGGAAAAGTTCTTGAGTGCATTTGAAGCACCGTATCTTAAAAAATGACAACCTCTTAGGTCTCATCAGTTTTTTTCTGTATGTGCATTTTCTAAATGTATATATTATCATATAGTTCATTTAAATGACTTACTTTTTACTTCACATTTTTACATAGTTTTGCTCAAGTAAAAGAAGCTATCTTCCAATTATTAGTATATTTAAATTCAATCCTGGTTAAAATGCATATAACAGAGGAATGTAAACGCTCATGGATAAGTCAGTGAACAGAGCAGACATGGCGGCAGGTCTTCCCGTCACCGTGCTACATTTACAGGTTGATCACTGATAGCTGATTAGCTCGTTTTGAGATGGGTCTCTCTTTTTTGCCCATAGGATGACATCATTGACGATGTCGACAGTTTTGTCGCTGCGGCGGAGACACTGAAGGAAAGGGGGGCCTACAAGATCTTCGTCATGGCAACACACGGCATCCTCTCCTCCGAGGCGCCCAGGTTCATCGAGGAGTCGGCTATCGATGAGGTGTGCGCTGAGATCTTTTCTTCAGCAGTAACAGTGTTCTGGCGTCATGTTTCCCATCTTATATTACACTCCCTCTCCTCCTCCCCCCTCCCTCCAGGTGGTGGTGACCAACACGATTCCCCACGAGCTCCAGAAGCTTCAGTGTCCAAAGATCAAAACGGTCGATATCTCCATGATCCTGTCGGAGGCCATCCGCCGCATCCACAACGGAGAGTCCATGTCCTACCTGTTCCGCAACATTGGAGTGGATGACTGAACGACCCGTCGCACTCTCACACACTCGGTCTCACACACATACACACACATACATACACACCATTTGCCTTCTCAGATCTCTTCAGAAACATAGAGGTGAATGTCAAACACAAAAAAATCAGTTTCCTTCCTGTATCATAACATAGAAATGTAAAATGCTAAACTTTTCCTTTGAGTGCAGCTTGGTGACTGAACATGTTACTTCCACTGCAAACACACACACACACACACATACGCTCATTTGTGTCCTTTTTACGGACGTTACTGGACTACTGCTCATCTCTCCCAGTGGCTGCCTGTCGTCTCGTCAAACAGCGCACACCTCAGTTTCTCACTCTCCATCTTGTCTACATTTTTGCGTTTCCACAGAAATGAATATTGATGTTAAATCTTAGCGACATTTGTTAGCACTGAATGTCTCTTGCAGTACAATCTCCTTTTACTACTAGTATCAAAAAGAGTGCCAGTGCCTTCTAGGGGACATACTCACAACAAACAGGCCTTCACTACTCCGACACACAACTGTGTCTCAGACAGCTCATTAATTATGGCCCTTGTAATTAATCTCATTAACCCAGGAATATGCAGGTTCCCGGTTTCTACTTGTGTAGAGTATCAGAGTGCATGTTTAACCCTCCATCAGTTTAGTTCATTTATGTGGTGTATGAATGTGCTACTAATATAGTTAGTTTACCCATGTGTCTGTGCGGTTGCCATAACATTTAGCTACTAATATGGTGTCAAATCTACTAATTGCTAAAGCTGAACTGGAATTGATACAGTCCATATGTTCTCAGACTGGATAATTGGATGCTAAAAACTTTTTAATTTTATGGCAATGCACTTGTGAAATGTACTCATGAGTCATCCATACATCATTGCGTGCCATCGTTTCAATGCCTGCTCATATTTGATGTTCACTCACGCCACAAATGAGCGGTCCTCTTCCAGCCGGAGGTCTCCGGATCGCAACGACTCACAAATAAATAAACCGTTTTCATAAGCTGCCAGTTCCAGATTTGAAGCCACAGCAGTTTTACTCTCCGGTTAGAGGCGGATGGTTTGTTCTTAATCATTTGGAAATGGGTAAATGAATCCGCGATCCTTCGATTGTTATGAAAGAGACACTGATAAACACATTCTACCTGAGGCTCTAAAAAATGAGTTCCAAACTGCAGCTGGAAAAGTAAATTTGAAACTTTTTCTGATGAGTAAAACTTGACTGAAGCCGGTCTTTGTCACTTTACCAGATATGTTCCAAAAATGTTTTGTATTTATTTTCAGCACTTAATATGAATAAATATGACCTATGAAAGTAAAGAACGACTCGTTTTCCTGCTTCTCATTCACATTTCTTGCACACATGCTACCTCACCCAGAATGACAGCGTTAATATGCTTTAGCAGGTAAAATGTCACCATCTTAATTTAGCATGGGGGACATCATTTTAAGGTGCTAAATTTCATGGCAGTTTCTTTGAGTGAGCAGAGGTATTTTGTCAAAAAATAAAGAGGTTATCCTCAGGGTGGCGATGGAGGAAATGTCATGAGTCAGTTTATATATATTTCAGAGGGAGGTATTGTACTTACTATTTTACCACATCTATCTGACAGCTGGATTTACAAGTTACTTTTTAGATTTAAGACTAAAATACAAAGAATGAGCACATAAAATATTACACTATATTAAGGATAAGACCAATGGATCCTAACCTTATGTTTTTGCAGATGGCCATGTATAAAAGCAGTGGTGGGGGCCATTGCTATGTTTCAGTGGAATTATTATCAGTTTGATTGAGTGTTTAGACTTTTTTTATTTAAATAACCGTTTGAAGCCAAAAGTGGAAAAAAGATAAATGTACTGCAAAAAAAAAATATTTGCATTCTTTTACTTGTAGTACATTTAGCTGCTGATACATCTTTTCTACTTGAGTAGAGTTAAAGCAGGACTTTCACCTGCAGTATTGTTAAAGGAGTGTAAGGTAGGTAAGAAATCTGAATATTCCTCCCACCACTGCATTTACTGGTCATCGAACAGAGTGGATCCTGGAAACAAGTTGAGATCACTGCACTGCATCTCCTAAATGCACACACACACACACACACATCCAAAGTAAGAGACCAGTAAACAGCAGAATTAAATCAAAGGCCCCCTCTTGTTTCTCCAACATATTTTATGTTTATTTAATAATGCTGACAGACAGGTATTGGTTCAGACAAACATGGTGGCATCAACTAAAGAACAGAACCAGGCAGAGAAGGCAATCTGCTTCAGACCCGAGACACACTCAAAGGTCAGCTTATACACTGTCAGATTGTCCTGCTAACACTGTTTGGCACCGCTCTGTCCATGGTCACTTACCTAACATACCACATGACACTCCTCTCTAATTTCATCAACATATTTGAAGAAAAGGACCAAAATTGCTCCAGAATACCACAAAATTAGGGTGACTGAGTATAATAGAACAAAGCAGATGGACAATTCCAACCGAAAACTATTTGAAAAACTACCACGTTTCCTGTAGTGCTTTTGTTTGCATTTTTAAACCTTTTCCTGTTTTTTTTTTTACCTCCATTTTTTAAAAAAAGTTGCTGTGCAACATGTTACATGAGCGCAAGCTTCTACATGATCTACGCAACAGGCATCTGCTCTACTACTATCAGCTCTGGCTGTGAAGCGTTTAAAGACGAGTCACCAATGATTACAGGACAGAATTTGCCAGTTGTCCACTTCATCTACCACCCTGAGCATTAACAATGGTCATCGCGTCAACAAGGCCAAAGGTCAAGGTCAGACTAGACCAGCAGTCAGGTATAACGGGGGTCCAAGCACCTCGGTGTCATTCAGCAGGAGTTTGCATGCTTGGGTGGTCTGAGAAGATCTCAGACGCTGCATGTCGCTGGATTCTTTACCGGCCTTTCACAATAAAATACTCTTCATTTCATTCACGAGAGTCAAAGATTGCTTAAAGGAGTTTCCTCTGTGCACATTCGCCGTTACTCGCCAAAACACACGGTGTGTCTCACACACGTTGAATGTACTGAGATTGTGACTGCAAAGTTGGTTTGGGATTGGTGACCCACCTGGCGAGAGGCGGGCGCGCTCTGACTGTCCACCAGCATTACCCTTCACCCTTAAGCAAGGCACTAAACGCTCCCACCTGCTCCAGCAGAGCTGCTCAGAGGCCACCGGCGGGAAAATGATTTTAAAAGTCAGCTCCCAGAACGCGAAGCAGGGGAAAGACCCGGATTTGATTACTTTTTAAATGATGAGTAATGGACAAACACTGAGAGAAGTGTCATAGTAAAAAAGGCATCAATCTGTCTAATATGAAACAATACTTTAATGCTGTAATGCTACAATCCGTCAGTCTCCCAACATGGCTGTCTGTCTGTACTGTACTCACTGGCGAACGCTCCTTAAACACTGGTAATGCGCTTATTTTGTTCTGTTTAATGCAGGCATGAGTGACGGGCAGACACGATGAGTAACAACTGTGACAGTCGGCTACAGCTAGCACACGTCTGAAGGCTCTGTAAAGGCAAAAGCAGCATGTTAACTAAGGAGAAAGAGTCGTAACAAGGCAAAGTGATCACCCACTGCGTTTAGAGCTTAAACCCAAAGTGACCAAGGGGTTCGATTTGGTGACAGAAAAGCTATTGTACAGCTCACACTGGTTTGACAAAGAGATGAAACTGTAATAAAAAATATTTTTGAAATTAAAAATACTCAAGTGAGTTGCTATGGCTGATTTTCATTCCTTTTTAAAATGCTCTTATCCCAGTGTCCCTCGCTCCTAAATATACTGCAGGTTTTGAACAAATACTCAGTGTCACTACAAAATGATGACATGAAAAAGGTCAACCTTAATGTCCAATTCAAACACACTTGATTGATTTCCAGCTGTTAATCAAACAGCTGCTGTGGGCGTTCAATGTAACGTATATCCAGGGGAGAGAGGAGAGCACATTTACAGGAAAATGACCTTTTGTTTCATTGTGACCAAACAATTCCCCACCAGCACACAGCTTTGCTCCGAGAGTCACTGAAAACTGAGTGCCGATCATTTCCTGTAGGTCAGAGGTCAGAGGTCAAGAGCTGCTACAGATAAACTTTAACCAGGGGGACTCTCCACTGGAGTGGCCGGGGGGCAGGTTGGTCTGTGCACAACACGCTGTTAGAGCAAATACCTTATTTTAAAGGCATGTTGCCATTTAAATGTACTGAAAAACACTGAACCAGAGGACCTGGCACCGAGCTTCCATGTGCCACCGAGACATGATTTGACCATTTTGAACACCCGAGCAGAACTGCTGTATCCACACATGAAAGTTATTCTGTTTGTAAGATGACATACAGAGAAAGTATTTTTATATCTGATAATATTTTTTGAAAAAAAGAGTAAGAGTCTATAGTGCATGTGCGGTGGCTCGAGTTAAATGCTAACGTTAACATGCTAACGTGCTCACGATGACGATGCTAACATGCTGATGTTTAGAAGGTATAATGTTCACCTCCTTAGTTTAGCGTGTTAGCACGCTAACATTTGTTATAAGCTTTAGGTACAGAGTATAGCTGAGGCTGATGGGAAACTCATCAGCTTGTAAACCAAAGTATCTGACAAATTTGAATTTTGACCCGGAGATAGCAGATTTTTTCATGTTAATCCATCTGACGCTGTTGAGACGTTTCCCTTAAAGACTTAAATGTCTCTTGGTGGCTCGAGAGAAGAATTAGGGGTCCTCACAGTCTATCCTCTGGGAATGTTTGAGAAATTCATGTCAATCCACCTAATAGTTGTTGATCCATTTGAGCCACTAATGTGGCAACAACAAAAAATAAGTAGTTAAATGCACTGCGTTACGTACGTTTGGTTTTGTGAAATTTTGTTGCTCCTGCCTCCACACAGGCCTTTAACCCTGTGATCATAAAGAGCCAAAAGATTTTGGCCTTTCTAAGGGAAAAAAGTCTAAATAAAAAATGGTTGTGTTCATTGCTGATAAGAACTGAAGGAACTTAATGACTTTTCTGATTCAGTGTTTTCAATTAATGCAACCTAATAAGAGCTTGCCAGCAAGCTGTATTATCTCAGTTAACACACATGTGAACTCCTAATAATCATCATGGTTCATGACAACATGAGAGCAGCAAAATACACACATTTGCCCATTTAAACTTTGTATATGTTACTAGTGTGTGAACACTGTCTCACTGAGCACCATTTTACCATTCACATGCAAATATGAACCTCATATTTGGAAACTCAGTCAGTCGCTATCCATCACTGAGTAATATTCATATTGGGCTGGTTAAATATAAACCTATAATGTATAAACAGAACCCCTAAACACAGTGTCACAGGTTCGATCTTAAACAGCCAATTTTCACATTTTTTTAAAAAGGAAACTTAATTAATAATCTTAATTTCTTATTTAGACAATTCTAAAACTTGAAAGACTCAAATTTACATCTCTATTCGAGTACATTTTTAAGATTTGACCCAAATAGCACTCATTGCTTGAGAAGTGGCACCATTTCTGTTTGCAATCACTTTTAACAATGCTGAGTATTTAAAAAAACTGCTGGCAACTTATTCAATTTATCTAAAAAAAAAAACAAAGAAACAACAACCAAAAAAAAAATATTTGTGAACTTGATGCACCTTCAATGGTTTTTGGGTTCCTGAAAATTATCTGACCGTTAATGACCACAGCAACTCTTATTTGGACTATGTCAGGCATCACTAACTTAAGTTCATTTTCTAAAGTTATAATACTGGCACTGGGACCCTCTACTCTTCTGCTAGATATGGAGTGTGTTTACATGCACACAGTTTTCTGAACAATACTGTTATATATCCATGTGAAGGTCTGTTGTCACAAACATTTCTCAGAGGCAAAACTATCCCCGTACATTATATATGATAAAAATACATACACTGATTGAAATATCAATAAAAAAGATAGTTCAGGATATTTTTACATTCATGAGAATTGTGTCTCTAGCTTTTTATGTTAGCATATATGAATAGCTACAGGACTTAACACCAGGCAGGCTGACTAGGTGACCTGGAAAATTAACTATTACAGCCTGACTGACTGACTATACTGGCTAGCTGATATGGAAGGAAAGAAGGGCCATAATAATTAGGATTTTATAAGAAAATGAATAAGCTATTTTAAATTTGTGGTTTACATTTCTCACTTTGAAATTTCCACAAGGATTTTCAATGGATCAAGATTGAGTCCATTTAAGTGTCAAATATTCACAATAGTAAAAGTAATTAAGAGAAATTTAGGTCTGCTCAGAAAATCTGAGTGTTTTCCATTAGATTTATTGCATTCAGACACTAAAATTAAAAATGAAAAATTCCAATTTGAACATTGTTTGGATATTCAGGTTACATCCCCTCAGACAGTCACATGATTACAAAAAGTTCAAGTAGATGACTGTAAACCTCGAACACTGCAATATTATTAGTTTATGAATCTGAAAAAGAAAGAGGAGAATTCAAACACAAAGTTTCTAGGAAAAAAGTAAATGCCACAAATTCAGTAGTATTTTAACGATCACATTTCAGTATTCAGTAGTAATTAAATTTCATTATTAGGTATTTATCGTTTGTTGATGTAAATATTAAAATTAATTTGGCCTTTATTTGCTTCCATAGTGACATATTAGAGGTAATTTGTAAAGGATATTACCATTAAATACAAGACATATCTTGGTCACAGTTCTGTAATCATCATATTTAAGCACCCTAAATACAAATACTTGTTTTAACTTATTTTATTATGTAAAAAAAAAAAAAATCAGGAATTTCTGGCACTTGTTTACCTCAACTAATGAGATTATTTCTAGAGTTCTGCCCCCAAGAAATGTTTGAATAACCGACACAACACAGTGCACCTCAGGCGATCCTGCGCATATCAGCAGTTTCTGAACACCCAGTTCCCCTGAAACTGAGCGCAAGTGGAAGCTGTACACAAAATAGTCTCCGATTTCCAGTATGTTGAGACTAGCATACTCTTTTGTGACCCTGGATAAGAGAAGATTTCTGAAAACCCTGCACCAACTCAAGAATAAAGCACATGACCATCCCGAACAGCAGGATGTTTGTGTGCATGTAAACCCACAGATACTGTAGTAAACACCAACAAATATACACAATTAGACCCCCCCTATTAGCACGTATTAGACTATTCACACCCTGTTTGCCAATGATGTTGATAGAAAAGAGATGAAAAAGACTGAATTTGGACTACTAAACCATTCCTCCCTCTATAAGCAAGACATCGCCGATCGTCCATTGCACTGCCTTACCCTCAGATATCAGACCCATTTAATAGCTTAAGCCATTCAAACACTTTTAAATACACGTATAGAATATATACAAACAATATGCCACCACAGTTCAGACCTGAAATGCACACTTCTGCCTGATTCCTTCCGTCGCTTGCAGAGTTAGGCTAGAAAAAGAGAAACCAAAGGCTGCGGTGGGCGTTCTGTTATTTCACAGTTTTTGTCACTGCTCCGAAATTTGTCGGCCATCTTCTTTTGTAGTTTTTTTTCTTTATTATTATTACTAAACTACCAGCAGGCGGTGGCTGTCTCCTTTTCAAAGTTAGTTTTTCGTTGTGTGTTATCACCGCGGTTCCACTTCAGTGTTTGTGTCAAGTCTTGAGGTGAAGAACAATGTGGCCATTTCTCCTTGCAGTTTTTGATTTGAATGATCCTCGTCATAAGAATCCAGTCCAGTCAAAACAACAAAAAAAAAAGAAAGAAAAAAGGAATGGCTCAGCAACCACCTAGATTAAAAGAACTGTAACTACAATCACGTTTCACCTTTGTCCTTTTTTTCTTTGCATTTCTGCCCTCTGTCACTCTATAAAGCACTTTGTGACGAGCCTGTTTAATAAAAGCGCTTCTTTTTTTTTTTTCCTTTTAAATAAATCTGAATCGGTACGAGGATCTCGGTAACATACTGCTATTGAAGAGAGGTGAAGCCGAAACAGATCATCCATAAATAAAGTTCACGTTGTTGATGGCGGTGTCCGTGTTGATTGCCAAGCCGGTTGCCAGGAAGACACACAAGGAGGACTGTGGGTATCACAGAGGGAGCATTCTGGGTGTGGTTATTGACTGACGGAGCTCTAAGCTGCTGGCAGATGTCAGATGAGAGGTCGCTTGTTTCCTCTTTGTATGTCACTCCTCTTCTCCCCTCTTTCGCAACTGTCATCACGGTTATTCTCTTTTTTTTTCTACCCCCCGCCCCCTTTCCGTGCAGTTAATGGTTTGATTGGAATAAAATACAGCCCAGATCAGGACGAAGGCAGAGCTCCTCCTCTTCCAGTCTCAGACGGGAGGTAGGAAGTAGCAGCAGTCTAGGAGGGTTTGGGGGTCTTCAGGGCGTCCACTTTGGTCTCCAGGTCTGTGATCTGTGTAAACATCAATATAGTGGAGGACAGCTAAATACACTTTAACTATATAACATTTTTCACCGTTCACAATCATGGGCTCTTAATTTAGTCATGCACAGAGCGTACCGTTGGCACACTTCCCGGGTATTCCCTCTTGAATGTCATATCAGAAAAATCAGAGAGACTACAATTTCATACATTAGAGGTGGATGTAAAGGCTGTGACAGTCATGGTCAATCACATTTGTTTCTTTCACTCCCTTTAAACTCAGGACTCTTCCTGTGATGATGCAACGACTGCCTAGGAATCCTGAGTTTTCCTCAGTGGAA
>JAOXYL010000045.1:18365980-18382338 GCA_028564955.1 Terapon puta
AAAAATACTGCAATCTGAAGGGCCCAAGGCCACGCAGGCTGATTCACTTACGCACACGCTCGGGTCTGCTGCTATAAAACATCCAGTGAACGCATGAAAGGGAAACATCAGAGCAGCCTTTGATTTTACCCGGTTTGGAGCCTCCTCGGCCGGAGTGGCCCCCGGACGAGCTGAAACACGCAGACACACACACGCAGCTGTTTCGACGACAACAACCTGAGCAGCACCTACACACCCGTAAATCTGTCTTATGATAATCTGTGTGCAGATCTCAGGAGGGAGAGGGGAGGGGGAGTTTGGGGGAGGGAGGGGGGGGCGGCACCTCAACCCTCTCAGCCACATCCTGACTGAAAGTGTGTCATGACGGCCGGTCAGTCTCCTCCCTTCTGCAGAAATGTGGCACTTTTCTTCACCCTGCCAGACACGCACCAGCTCACACACACATCAGCTGATGTTGCTTTGTTTCAACCATCAACAGGGTGCACACACACCCACCTACACACACCTACACACACACACACAGGTCCTATGATGACCTGCTGAAACGTGCTGGCACCATCCAGCAGCTCTTAAACACCCACAAAGCTCATCGTCCTGCACTTCATTAACTCAGAATGAAGCCGTTTGTTTTGAGAGAAAAAAAACCCTTTTCAAGTCTGTGAATGAAAGCTGCTGTCACACACACACACACACACACACACACACACACACACACACACTTAGCATTGTAGGAAGAGGTAATTGGGTGACACACACACACACACACACACACACACACACACACACTTTTCTCTCTGTGTTGTGGGTGTTTTCTTGCTTTCACCTCCTGAGGAAATGGACGCGCCAGGAAAACACAGCCCGTCATGGAAAGGAAGAGAGCGTGGCCTTGAACGCCACAAACACATAAGAAAGAAAAAAAAAAGAAAGTAAGACAGAAATTAAGAAATACAGGAAAAAAAGGAGCGAGGCAAAACCTCGAGAGCGACACCCGTCCCCCGCTTTGACCACCGAGTCCAAACGTAAAGTCCGTGTCGACCACAACCCCTCACTTACTGTAACTCAGCCTCAAACTTGGCGGCCGCCGCAGATGAACTTTAACTACCTGCGGACCGCTCCGTGAGGCGTTCACGGCGCAAACGCTGTCAGCGTCACGTCTCAGGGGGGTGTGAGAGCATCACTTACCTCGTTTCGTCGCGACTGAAGGATGATGCTCTCGAGCCGAAGCGCGCGAGGCAGAAATCAAACTTTTGAGTGGAGTTTGGTTCAGTTTCGCTCACAGGACGAGAGAGTGATGAGGCTCACCACACAACACCCGAGGCAGCGTAAATACTCTCTCTCTCTCTCTCTCTCTGCGTGTCTCTGAGTGGGCGTGAATGGGTCCACAGTGACGTCACCTGGCAGCTCTCTTACCGTAAAGACGCCACAGATGCGACCTCAGAAACACAGTCTACCGTAAAAAAAACAAGCGAAACCAAACACATGTCTGATACTGGTTTGGATGACATTTATATGGAAGCCCACAGCTGCCATGAAAAGAAAAAAATATATATTATAGCCATGGTAAAAATGAAAACACATGCATACTCTAGATAATCGTCTCTGTACATTGAACAGGTCGTTTATACTTTATACTGTCAACCTAAACCAATAATTTGCTCATTGTATCCCTGTTGCTTTAAAACGTAACGTTTTTTGAAACCTTGAAAAATGTACAATCTACATTTTGTTTTTTCAAAATTTTAAATGTATCTTTCTTAATTTGTTGAAGAACTTTTTGAAAATCGTTTTTATTTGTTAATAAATGTCTGATTCTTAGTCTGATAAACCAAATCCAACTGACTTTTTTTGTTTGAAAAAATAAATCCTCTGTCCTCCTTTAAAAGAAAAGGCCTCAAGGTTGTTTCACAGTACCCACTGCTGTTATGAAGATAATCCATAAATTCTGTTCTAACCATCAGGAGGAAAATCTATTCCAACCACTGCATGCTAAATGTGTGCCACCGTTTCTTTTCTCATTTTCTCATTCAATTTGTAAAATGTGTGGATTTATTCTAAGTTATGTCTGTAATGCTGTTATTTTTTTGTGCAAAATAAATTGAACAGGAATATAAGAGAGCGAGCAAGCGAGTGAGAGAGAGAGAGAGAGAGAGAGATTACTGCACCTAAGTGAGCATTAGATCGATAAATAAATCCTGACATCTCATCTTGATATGTCACATATATGATAAATTAAAATATTAATATTTTCTGTGATATGCCTATAGGAAAAATAGTATTAAATTACATTTCAATATATTTAGTGGTTACTGATGTCTTTATTTACTCATATATCAAATTATGATTCTTGAACAAAAGTTAGACCTTGTGTACAAAACTGAAAACACACAGAAATTACGCAAAATGTGTGAAACTCAATAAAACGACACACAAAAACTGATTGAACTGGTAAATGTCAAGGTTCATATGAAGCATCTCCTTATGTTCAGCAGAGGGAGGCATAACTGCATTTATATTCAAGCTGACAGAAAGGGAAAGGAGATTTCAGTCATTTCTGCATGTGTGTGCAATTGTTACATCATGAACTGGGCTTCATGAATTACTGCATAATGTGATTCTAATGAAAAATATTACTAAGGTGCAATAGTACAGCTGAAGCAATACAATTGTGTTGTGTAGAATTCCCTTTTTAATTGGTCTCTTTCATCACTTCCTCTCCCTTCAGTACAGCCCCTGAGGGAAACCCACACAGAGCAGGGGTGAATGAGGCAGTGGGAGTACAGTTTGTTCACATGTGACAAAGGGAGAGGCTGAGATCTGACCGACTCTCATTGAATGGCACTGAATGGCATTTTAAGACATGTCACAAAGCAACATGGTAAAACTCTGAGAGCTCCACAGAGACCAGATTATCTGTGCTTCACTGCCATTTGCTTACAGTAACCACATTTATGACTCTCCTCATGGCTCTGATGGGTTTCCCTCTTGCGCCACCATTATGTTCACATTTGGGGTTTTAAATAAAACGCCTCAACATGATTACCAAGAAATTTGGTAAATATGTCCCCTTTAAAATAATCTGTAATTTGGTGAAACCCTCAACTTTTCATTAGTACCGATTAAATCAAAATATATTAAAGTATAGTAAAATATGTAGTAAAATATTTACTACAAAGTAGAGATCTGATTTGTATTTTTCTGTGTTAAATCATGAATATTAGGAGTACATTAGCCTCTTTAGGGTACTCAATCTAATCTAATCTAATCTAATCTAATCTAATCTAATAGTGAAGATTGTGTCTTTTGTTTCTCCAGCAAAACATTAAAAGTTGACTGCTGCTGTACATTTTATGGGTGACATCACTAGACTCAAAGGCTGGGGCTCCATAAGAGAAACACTCCTCAGCAAAATAACACCCTGTACAATGTTGAGAAAAAGACACATATAGTGTACAGGAAGAGAGATCTGTTGAATTATATGTTTCATATATATATATATATGTTATGTATATTATTATATTTTGGCAGGATGCTAGTGCTGCTTCAGCCCCAAACAGCAGCAGATGTTTTAAGCGATGATGACTGTGGAATCCTTTCAGAACGTCTTAAAGGGGGCACTGGACCAGTTCTATGCTTCATGATAGTTTAGTCATAATGGGAAGTACTATTCAGCCTGTTTTGTGCTCATGACCCTGATAGGTCTAACAACATCAAGTTGCACTATGGAAGGTGTAAGATCCAGCATGAGTTTGACCAATATTAGAAGTCAGGAAGTCTCGGCCACTCAAAATGAACAGTTATGCGACATATAATCACTGGGGGGAAACTTTAAGACAAACAGTTGCAACCATGGCAGAATGTGAAAGAAAACAAGGCTCAGATTTAAGACAATATAATATGACAATCACAATGTAAAATAGTCATACAGCAGGGGCAGTCAGACTCACTCAGTCTGTACAATCAGTCAAATGAAACAAGTTTATTGCATACACAATGTCTGAAATTTACCTTTGAGTTACCTGCCCAGGGCCGCTCAACTGAGAAATGTCCATCTTTCAACAATGAATGTACATTTTTCACACAGTACCCCCTACCCTTTTCAGTGCTATGTCATGTATAAAAACCTAAGCTTTGACTTAATGACATATAAGATCAAGTTTGTAATTGTTTATGAGCTGCAACAGAATGCCATAAAACTGTGAAACAACGATGTTGCTCGCTGACAAAATTACCAGTCAACATGTCGGGTGATTTTTTACGCATTTGTCTTCCACTAAGAGATCAGACCAACATTTGGCACTTGCTGGGTGCTAATTTCTGACCTTGTGTGCATATTTATATCTAAACACACAGACGCACACACTTGCAGGCACAGGGCACGCAGTGTGTGTGTGATGTGTATTTGGGAGCATTACTTCCTTTTTCTTCTTTCTTCTACAGGCCAAAATAAAAATCTAATCTGGGCCATATTTAAAAATCTGGACAAACAAATAGACATCTCTACATTAGCAGCAATTTTACAGCCATATAGCAGACAGACAGAGCTGCAACCCTTTAAAAACTCTAAAACCCAATCAGCTCCCCTTCCTCTTGAATTATACATGGGCAACATTTGGAAACAATGTAGAAAGGCCATTTTCCTTAGAGTTATGATCATATTTGTAAGTAAGACTTTGAAACAGCACTGCATATGTGATGTGTCTGTAAACGTTGTGTTGCAGTAAGTACTGAGTAACATACTAGACATCTGCACTGATGTCGCTAGTACAGTTTCCAGCAAAGTTATTGCACACAGCAAATCAGGCAATATCGAGTTTTCAAAAAAAGGGAAGAATCCTTTTTTTAAAACTCCAGTCACTACTAAATGCATCACCCATCTACATTGTATCTCAAGGTTCCCTGCGTATAACTGGCTTTATCCTACCATATAAACCTGTTAGCTAAATTCACAGTCCAATTAAGTTGTCATTGTTCACAAGTCTCTATTTTACAAACTGGAATTGACTCTGGATTCAGTCTATACTCAAAAAGGGAACAAGATGGGTTATCTTCCAACTAGGCCTACCAACAGCATAGAATAGACATACATATTGAGAGAAAATTTATATATATTAGCTTAGTATATATAATATACAAACAGTATACATAGTCTCTGTGACAGTGGTGGACAGGATGACAGGAGACAGAAAGAGAGGCAGGGTTGAACCTTGTAGGGTGACCAGCGTGTGTATGTGTGTGTATGTGTGCTACCTCTTTTACACCAAAACTATAACCTGTGCTTGTCGTATGTGTGCCTGGGTCAACAGGTGTACCTGACCCAGGTCCTCCGCTTTGCTCTGCTGCCCGTGTTGAAAGCAGGTCTGACGCTGCTCAACTTTGGTATGATTGGGTAAACACAGGTAACTACCATAACTATGGGATAATGTGGGATATGTGAGATAATTCAAAGAAATGCTATGGTTTTACCAGGTCGCAGCGTCTGTCAGTGTGTGTCCAACACTGCACTTTGAATGACGTTGCAATGCAACAACCCTGTTTAGCAGTGGGAGCACAACGACAGCTGCAAACCTGGATCGCGTGTGAACAGTGCCCAACGTGAAGTGAATCTGGAATATTATTTTAGTATGTGAACGATAAAATGCAGGCTGAACCTGAGTCCTGTGTTAAACACAGGGTGTGGAAAGCCGCACGAAACTGAGAATGTGAGTGTGTGTGTACATCTCGTGTGCACAGGGGAAGACTGATGAGATACGGAAGTCGTGCTCCTGAAAACGAGAAAAAGGGGATGTGAGAAATCCAGCGATTCACAGAAAAAGTCTATAGAATGATGCTCCTGTCAACACAAAGTGCCACCCACCACGTTGTGTCACATTGTTCTGCTGTACTGTATGCCGGTTTTGGAGGCGATGTTGGACCACGGCAGCAGCGAGCGCAGCAGGGACTGGGCCTGTCGATACAGCCTCTGAGGGATGGAGCAGGGGCTCAGGCTGGCCAGGGTTGAACCGATGTGCTGGATATAGTCAGTGGACAGGAAGTCAAGGAAAATCTGGAAAATAATCTGTTATATATAGTTATAGCTATAAATACACAAACTCGCTATTAAACAATAGCAAGCAAACATCCTCTTCTCCTGCTTCCATAAAAGGATATAATATTGTCCAGGGTGGATGGCCCCCGTTGATGTAGAGCACATATGTGAATCCGTCTTTGAGGACGCCTCGTATGGAGTAGTAGTAGGGAAGGTAGTGGTGCTGCCTGAAGTCCCTGTTCTCATAGAAGTGGATGGCAGTGTTGTTGGTGGTGAGGACGTGTAGGTAGATTGCCTTACAATGGTCCTGGGCTGTCGTTGAGATGTGCTCCTTCAAACTGTCCAGCAGTAGGGAGCCTGAACGGTGGAAAGGAGAAAGAGAAATGTGTGTATGCAACTTGTCTACTCAACTCCTCTACTGAAGCCTACACTATTCAACTACTTAAATAAGCCTGAGTTTGCAGTTAAAATTAATGTTTGATTTAAAGAGCATAATTACAAGCTGGTGTTATGGTTTATCTTTCTACAGAAATAATCATAATGTTCAGTTTTATATTTCAAGCTCTGTAGGCCCTGGAAACAATGCTACATGTTCACTCCATCATCAGCTGATATGTGGACGTGTTGAGGAGTGGATAAAGACCTGATCACAGGCTGATGATGACTCAATGCACTGAAAATGTGAAATTGGTCGAGTGAAATATTTGTCTACAGATCAGCCCTGTTGTTTTTGGTGAATTAGCTGTCAGCATTTCCTGTCTGTGATGTACTTGGAGATGTGCACATAATGGTCACTTCATCCTTTAGCTACTGTGGAAATCTAAAAAATATGTTACTCAGGCAAGACCTTTTGTGACTATGAGAGCTACGTGGGAAGAGGAGCAGTACCTATGCCATGTTTCCTGAACTCTTTGACGACTCCCAGGCTCAGGATGTAGGCTACCTGTGTGTCCACAGGGAAACTGGAGGCCAGGATGTCTCCATCCTAACACACACACACAGAATAAAGACAGAAAGAAAATTACAGATTAAGACGCTCAGTTTTGTATGAACATAAAATACATGATTTTATCAACTATTTGATTGACTATTTTGATTCAGTACTGAAGATTAGTCAGTTTGGAAATTTAGCATTGTTGTATATGCTCACACCCCTTTGCCGGTCACATTGTATTCATCTTTGCCTAAGCAAACTACCCACTGGAAGGGAGGATTTCAAAATGCAAATACTCTTCCAAAAGGAGAGGAACATTTCAGCAGGTGCTCCATCCACTGAGTGAACAGCTTATAAAAAGAGAGATGATCATTTGTGGTTAATGTCCAGCTGAACAATTTCTCCTCCAGTATTTCATTAATCTACACCTGCCAACTGTCCCGTTGTTTTAGGACATAAGTTAAACCTTTTCCAGTGAAGTTCTACCACCCTGTGGCAGTGTATGGTTGTGTAAGAACATACGAGACATTTACATATACCCACATTTAAAGCACAAGAACACATGCAAAGTCCACATTAATTTGAGATTTTGTGGGGAAAAAAATAAAGAAAAAATATTTCTTAATGTTCATTGTTTAAGCTCCTCAAAATGAAAGACCAAACTAGCTGTTTTTTTCTCACATCACCTCATTTCTTCATCTTGTGTAATGACAGAGTCTAACTCAAGGGCATCTGGTTCATCTAATTAGCAGACTAAAAACAGACTCCACTTTGTCGATGCGTTCTATTTAAAATATTTCCAAATGGCAGCTGAGCGAGGGTGGATCAACTGAACAACACACTCAGTGAACCCAACTCCACTGAGTACAACTTCAAAGAATACACATCGTACAAGCATTGTGCAGTACAGCAGATCTGAACATTGTACCTCTTTGTGTACTTTGGTCCGGCCTTTGATCTCGGCCACAATCATTCCCACGATGCCTCCTCTGAAGGTGGCAGCGAGGGAGAAGAACTTCTTGTTGGAAGTGATGTCCTGATACCATGAGTCTGGGTACCTGCAGTCAAAGGTCAGAAAGGTCAGCAGTCGTGCATGGGCAGGTCTGGGAATCTGTTCCAGTCCTGAAAGGTTCACAAATTCTATCTGCTGGGAGCGCTCGCGGATCAGTAATTACCGCAGTTCAGTAAGTTTAGGTGCATGTGTCTTCCCCATACTGAGTTATACTATGCAGGTTTTAGTGATTCAAACCTGCAGACTCTAATCAGACTAGGGATATACGAAGTTTTCTGAGTGCGTTGAATACGTTGAGACATTGGCTGAGTACCAGGGTGAATACAACGGAAAGGTAAAATGATCTGCTGACATAGTTGTCTAACCATCATGTCAGAAGACTATAAGAGTACATCTGTATGTGGATGAAATTACACTGCTCCTCAGGAGGTGCACGGCTCTTTTAAAAGTTTAAGGAGGTTGTTTATCTTGCAGATGCAAATATGTTGTAATGTTAAGATTAAAGTTTTATCAAAGTTTGAATAAAATGGGATTTCTTCAGATTCCTTCACTTCTCCCCATACAAATTATGTACAAATAAAACTGAATGTGACTCTTACTCGATTGGAAACCAATCACCACAGAGCAGCTTGACATTCTCTATGTCATCATGGCAGAGGAAGCGGAGCTGGACTTCACTGAGAGCTGTGGGAGGCACCACGTCACTCATTCACACCTGCAACGACCAGCAGAGAGCACAGACAGGTTCGGTGAGTCCCAGTGTCACAAACTCTGAATTCAGAGGTCCCACCGAATTAACCTTCTCATTTCAGAGAAGATCGGTGATTGACACCCAAAAGAACCGATCGAAACATTGACAAAACTTATAATGTATACTTATGAAAGAATTCGCTAGTTTGACAGAAACACTTTAAGACAGTGAGGATTTTATCACAGCACCAGGAATATCACTTGACCAGGAAAAACATGACTTGGAGTTGCTTTAATTATTGTCCGAGATAAAACTAGTCAATGTGCGTGTATCCACTTTATCGACGAGCATTCAAGTATATTAGGTCTTTCAAAAGATATAAAGTGTATGTCTGCATTTTCCAGACATGCAATTTTTTTAAAGAGCTTCACTTCAAAAAGTTAAATTGGATTCAACCCAATTAAAACCCATAAATAAATTATCAAACCTAAGCAGCAATGTGACAGACTGAACTTTTTTAATCAGGCTTGGTAAATTATTAAAAGGCTGAACCATAAATAAATAAAAACTCATGACAAGTAATTACAGAAATGTAATTATAATTTCAATACTAACTTGTCATTTCTGAAGCACAGCGAAACACATTAAAGCTTTTTGTGATTAATCTAACCTCTCAAACATTAATATCTGCTCATTTTCTTTGACTGTAAAGTGAAAATGGTTGGACCACTTCCTCACATATGTGAAAATAAAAACATAAATATAATATATATCTTATGACCTGACCTTTCATTTGTAGAACAGCTTAGCAGTTTGGTTCATGACAAATGCTCTTTGAGTATAAGCTACACAGACATTAATGAATGCTGACATCATATGAAAAGCATCATTACTTATACTTTTGATTATTGCATTATCTATGACTATAAAAACATCATGAGTTTTTGGTCATCTTAACAGAAATATCTGCTTCTGGTCTCACTGGTTAGTGTTAATACAACACACGTCCCAGACACCGCTTATTTCTCTGTGTGGAGCCATTAAAAAGATAAAATAACAGTCAGACATTTTAAAGATAAGAACCACAAAACCTGGTGAGCTGAAGTGAAGTACAATTAGCACAAAGGCTAACACCGGCTCAAGCAGTGTTGCTAAGCTATCGTACCTTATTTCAACACTCGGGCCGGAGGAAAGTCTAGGGCAGCTGTATTCCTGTGAGACCAGTCGACAGAGTCGCTACTCCGGACACAGCATGATAAAACACCGGTCTATTCCCAACTCACAGGGCCGTTTCATTACTGTGTTGATGCTACACAGGCAGCTAAGCTAGCCGCGGCTCTCCCCGCTTAGGTAACAGCTGGATGTTTACTTCCTGTTTGTGGCTGGTGACGCCACCCTAAAGCGCTTTCTCCTGATTGGTCAGTCGGGGTCAAACACGTCGGCGCTTTATCGCCACCTGCTGGGCAGAAGCGTGGAGGAGAAAATAAAGAATCCTCTCACTTTTCTCCTAGAATATTTTTGCTGTGCTGCCACGAACTGCAGTTGAAAGATATGGAAAAAAGCTATACATTCAAACTGATTTATTTTTGTGATCAAACATTTCATTTTTGCCTGTGAATTACTTGTGACTGCAATTTTTTTGGCCCCTTGAAAAAGCATTCAAATCCACAATTTGAATCTTTGATTGAACAATTATGCACAGACATTTGCAACCAAGGACTGCAGGTAAAGGTCACAAATTAAAATGGTTTGGAGCCAATGACATATAGTACTAAGCTTTATTTGACCAATATTTTATCTAAAGTAAATCTTAATAAATAAGAATAGATAAATTTAAAAAAACTTTACTATAGTGACCCTCATTTACAGTATCATGAGGTTACAATAGAAACGGATGCATTTGATATCATGAAAATATAATTTGGGCCTTTCTGTTTTTTGAAGTTTGGATATGACTTGACTGCCTTCATTATTTATGGAATATTAATTCACACAACACTAAATGACACCTCAGCTCTCTTCATCCACTCATTTACCTCCATATACCCTGGAGACTGTTTTCTGGTCCTTCTCCATCACAATCTGCACATACCCGCAGTGAGTTAAAGGAAAACTCATTTATTTTATTGGCACACAAGAATAATAAAAGACTGAAAAAAGCAACAATTTTAATAAGAACTGCTTATTTACTTTATTTATCTATTTTCTTTGAACTTATTGATAATAAAATCCATCAATCAATAAATCATGTTGTTTTGATCATTTACCCATTTAATCAGTTTATAGACATTACCAATTTCATATATTGTGATGTTAAAAAAACTATGATTGCTACATTTAAAAATATTATAGTTTCAACCTGCAAACAATTATTTCAATAAGAGCCAACAGGTGTCCGTTTTGTAATATTTTGGGACCTGAGAAACGTCTCTTCCTTCAGAAAATACAGTTGAACAACACACACCAGACTTTAGTTTTGTTCACTTCACACTAGCAATTGTTGACTTTTCTTTTGGTAGATATCACATTTTGGCACAAAAACTGAGTAAACAGGATCAATGTGGCGAAAAAGTTTCCATCACAGATGACCTCAAATTAACCGTCTTTATCACGTTTCATGCCATCTGCTGTCTTCTCATTGCCACTGCAAACGCTGTAGGCTGGTAAAAATAGCTTCTTTTGATCATCAGCTCACTCTGACATAAGTTGTGAGTGTGCTTAGACCAGTTGAAATAATAAATATAAAAGGAATAAAAAAAAAAAACCCACTTTGATATACATTTATTTAGTTATAAGTTATATTATACACTTCTGCATTTTAAACAAACATAAACATATGTAAACAATGTTTGCAACTTCAAGTTTTAATACTTTTTAAAACTTGTACTTCTTTTAGCTATATTAGAAGCATATTTGCTATCAGGTTTACTGTAAAAATGAATAATGTGAATAAAATGTGCCTTTAAATTCCATTTAGAAAACAGATTCTAAAGATTTTAAATGAAAATACTCTTTACTTCAATATTTTTTGTAAAAGAAATCTGTACGTATAGATGTATCTAAATCTTCAGACACTTCCAAACACATCATGGCAGGACACATTGTGAACACCACACAGTATTACTGTTACCATATTAATCATTACCCTGATAAAAATCCATCAAAGCTCCATGTGCTCAGGAAAAAAAACACGCATTTTTGCATTGTAAATTTGCAGTTGTTTCTTACTAAAGGCTTCGAATCATCGACTGAATAATGCTTCAAATGAATCTGTTACTGTTGCCACTGTGGAGACAGTGACTCACAGTTAGATATCGATATACAGCTACAAAAACAGAAAACAGAAAACAGAACAGGACAGACAGGATGAATAGGTAGAATAAATGTAGACTATTATTGCTATGTAAAGTATTTACAGTACTGTATTTACAGTAACTATGTAGTGTCAATGGGTCACAGACTGGTAAACGGTGCACACTGACATGAGTTTTAAAATTGAGATGGATTTTTAAAAGGTTTTCATTTTAATGGCAATAATTGTGATTGTAGACTGCACAGGTTGCTTACATCACAAAAAATAATGCTCCATAAAACTGGCTGAATACTCAATGTACATGTACATACATACATACCATGAAAAGGGGATTAATATAAACGGCTTCATTTTACTATCTCTATAGTCTATACACCCTGTTACAACATTAAAGATTAAAGGGGCCACTTTATTATACTATACCATTAGTATGTCATAAATTTTGTTTGTGTGTAGGTATGTATGTATGTATGTATGTATGTATGTGTGTATGTATGTGTATGTATGTATGTATGTTTGTGTGTATCAGATGACGTCACAGGACATAATTATAGGTATAACAACATGTATGTCTAATTGTATCATTTCTCACTGGATAATCGTGCAGCAAATTCATTTATTTAATCTATCAATGAATTGTGAGGCCCCACAAAGGTAAACGTTACCTTTTGTTACAGATTTTGTGAATTAAATATCAGTATGTAAACAGTGTGTCACCAGATGAGTTAAATAATTCTGCTCTCTAAATCAGAGGCAAAATGAGTCAAGCATGCAGCCGATGAGCAGCCTAGATTTTAGGCATTAAACCATCAACAGCGTCGGACCTCCACGGCCGCTTTTTTAAACCACCTGAAATCCCCCCAACCCATCCTCAACACACCTCCTCTCTTCAGCCCTCCCCAGCTGGACTCAGTCACATGCACTTGCAGGTAAATAAAAACCGCAGGAGAGGCATCATCGGCAGCTCTGCTCAGGAGTTGTAGCTCGGCCTCCAGGGATCCACACAGGCCAGCCTCTGTGCTCTGCACACAACAGCCTTTCTCCTTGCCCTCACTGACTGACAGGAGCAGGTAGATATGCACCTCTGACCCTTCTATAGCAATACAAGCTGAGCCGAACAGAGCTTAAACTGTGAGTTGTGAGAGGGTAAACTTTTTGTTACAGTTACAGTGATATAGATGAGTAATTCAGCATAACAATACTACAGGTCCTTGTTTAGAATTACACTTCTTGCAGGCTATGTAACACTATACACAGTAACAGTTATCCAGTGTCTACTTTATTTTCACTTTTCATGTTTCTTAGAATATATTACAACCATATACAGATTTATTTCCAGTATGTACTTTATGTCAGAGTAATGCAGGATAAGATTTTACTCTGGCTGACTAAATGAAACACTGAACAATAATGTATGTTACGGTGACAAAAAGTCACTCGAGCTGCTGATGTCGGTGTCCATTTTTTACAACCTTTGCCCAAGAATGACTTCCGTACCAATGTGAACCGGGATAATTATTCTCTCATTGGAGTAATATTTTATCCGTCCCTCGAACAGCAGCGGCACACGAAACGCTAAGCTGACGACTTGCAACTAGATAAAGAGCCAGGAATAGGGATCATGTGTTGTTGTGTGCAGGGGTGCAGGTGCTACGTCTGTCTCTCACTCCCACAGTAAGAGGAAGCTCACAATCAGCGCGCATGTATTCCCTGCAGTCTATCACATGCTTACAGCCCGTGTGTCACACCATCGCGAGGTGGAATTACAGTCATAAATTTCTACAGCTGCGGTGTTTTCTCTGAGGCCTCAGGATGCGTTTGGTGTGTGGTTTGGGTCTCCTCGTGGCCCTGCTGCATGCGTCCACCGCTCTGCTGCTGGGAGCCTTCAACATCAAGACGTTCGGAGACAAGAAGTCCTCCAACACGACCCTGATGAACATCATCAGCACGGTCTGTATTTTGGGTCCAGTTTTGCTTTTTTTTTTTTTTAGACTCTGAAATATAACAAGCAGAAAAATAGTTCAGGCTACATTTGGCCTCCCTTCAAATGAAGTTGTTGTAAAAAAAACAAACATAAGAATGGCATTAATTTTATTTTTGTGATTTAAAGAGCTCTCCAGTTATTTTAAAAACACAAAGTAGTTGGGAAACTCCCAAGATGAAGAATTAATAGAAAAAAAACAGAAAAGAAACAGCTTCAGCTAAAATGTTTGAATTTAAGTCACAAGAACTGTGGAGGTCAAACTCTTAATTCATTTCCCATCATGCAACTTTAGCATCTCATAATTACTTTAGACTCTCCTCACATAACAAATCTTTACTGCTTTCTATATCCCCATTTTGTAATACGCTTGGATTACCCTGAGGGCATCCTTATGACATCACCGGGGTTATTTTCTCCTCCAGAGCCACAGAGGACATTAAACTATACAACAATGTAGTTCCCATGAGCAGTTAACGTTCATGTCTCAGTTTTGTTTAGTATGCTAAAAGAGATTTCATCGAATACGTATGTCATTTTGTGTTTTCATTTTTCAGATTGTCCATCGCTATGACATCATTCTGATCCAGGAGGTCAGAGACAGCGATCTGTCAGCAACCAAAAGACTCATGGAGCACGTCAACAAGTGAGCTTTACTACACACACACCACCAGAGCATACACAATATTAATATACGCAGCATGCGGTGGCCACAACACAGTGACACTTTGCAGAAGATTGTTGAGGCGGACAGCTCAAAAACTCACTTTATGATATATGATAAGAAAATGATCTGTCTTGTCTGTGTGTGTGTTTTCCCAGAGGTTCTCCACAGTTCAGGTACAGCCACATCGTCAGTGAGCCGCTGGGTCGCAGCTCCTATAAGGAGAGATATCTCTTCCTCTACAGGTAAGAGCAGAAACAAAGCAACTACAAAGGTTAAATGAAATGGATTAAAAACAGAAATACATATATTTTAAAAACCTTATTTATTTTAGCCTTGTCTCTCTGAAAACTAGAAGATTCTTTACTTTTATAAAAGTCGCCATAACAATGTTGTTAAAATACACACACATCACAATGAATCACACTACAATTAAATTGCCTTTTTTTCAAAATCTTACTTAAGTATCATCAGCAAAATGTAATTATCAATAAAACTTGATTATATTATTATTGCTGATTGATTCAAAAACATTTAATAGGTACTTTAATTTAGTAGATTTTTTTTTATCATCTGATAATTGTCAGTATTTTCCCTTCTATATATAACAGAGCAGTATTCACTAACAGAATACTTCAATGTACACATCAAAATTGTAATGAAGCAGATCAGCACATGCAGGTTTCTCTCCTCTCCAGGGAGCAGACGGTGTCCGTGGCTAAAAACTACACCTACGATGACGGCTGTGAGTCCTGTGGGACTGACACCTTCAGCAGGGAGCCCTTCGTTGTCATGTTCTCCTCCAGATACGCTGGTAAGAGCTTAGACAGAGTGATGCAGCCTTTCTCATTCATTCAGTGATCAGCTGAGAACTAAAGACCCTGTGGAGGTTCATGAGGTCTGTTTGCCACCAATGCCCCTTCAAAAAAAAAAAAAAAAAAAACTCTGTAACTTATCCTGTCAATTAATACCTTCACTTTTGTGGTATGATTTATGCCTATCATGTGTAAAACGTCTCCCTTCCTTCTGTTTTCCAGCTGTGAAGGACTTTGTTCTGATCCCCCAGCACACCTCTCCAGAGTCTGCTGTGAAGGAAGTGGACGCCCTCTACGACGTGGTGGCTGATGTCCGCAGACGCTGGAACACCAACGTGAGCGCTTTCTTCAACTCTACAAACACACCTGCACATAAAACCCTCACTATTTAGTGTGACTGAGCCGCCGAGCTCTCCCTGCAGAACATCGTGCTGCTGGGCGACTTCAACTCAGGCTGCAGCTACGTGACGGCCTCCGAATGGCAGCAGATCCGCCTCTTCACGGACAAGAGTTTCCACTGGCTGATCACTGATGAGGCCGACACTACGGTGTCACACACTGTGTGCCCCTACGACAGGTAGACACACACACACAGACAGACACGTGCACGCACACACAAACGCAGACTCTTAATTCCAGGCCTCTTCCTGGATTTGCAGGATCGTGGTCACCGCTGACATGATGAAGGGAGTGTCGCCAGGCAGTGCTGAGGTCTACAACTACATGATGGACTTGAAACTTAGCCACAGTCTGGTAAAAATAACACTATATATTCCTTTATATATAATATTGTATAACAAGTATGTCAGTATAAAAAATACAAAGAGCTGATGTCATTTTTGTTTGACCTCCAGGAATTTGAGGTCAGTGCATAGAGACAGGTGTATAACAATATAACATGCTATATGTTGCTTGTGTATTAT
>JAOXYL010000045.1:18393539-18406348 GCA_028564955.1 Terapon puta
GAGATCGCGAGCCACGCAGAGTTGGACGCCCACCTCGAGGCCCCACCAGATACCGGGAGGACGAGCGGGCGCCCTCACGCAGACGGAGGTGGAAGTTTATGTGACGCAGACGAAGAACAAAGGCAAAATGAAACATCACAAGTGACGGACGCAAGCGATCAAAATCATAACACACATACGCGGGTTATTGCACGAGTGTCACATTCACATGCCAGTTTCCACGCCAACAGGCCGAGCCGCACAGATGCACACGCAAAGCCACAAAACAGGCCGCTCATCTGCAAAAACTCACAAAATAACACACCCGATCACCCACCTCCCACTGCAGACACACATACGCGCGCCGATACACACAATGGCACACACTTCAACAGCACGTACACACACCCAGACACACACCTGTATTTTTTATACTACCTGTCTCAGTACTTCAACCTGGTGTCGTCTGTCCTCTTCTACCTCAGTGCCGCAATCAATCCTCTGCTCTACAACCTGATGTCCGCCAGATATAGACACGCCGTGCACAGCCTCATACACACGCACTCGCCCACGCAGTCCCACCGCCTGCGCACGCTCACGGCTCGCCAATCCACGACCATCATGTGAGGGCAAATAAACAGTCGTGCACACTACCTGGTCCGTATATGAATAACATCTGATGCTGGTATACACACACTATGCCAGCATCACTATTTATTGCATGTAAAAAAAATATATAGAGCAGCATGGTGATTGCATGTGAATAATTATTAGTAGTTGACGGCAGTTAGTCAAGTTTTTACAATACCTGTGAATTTATTTTGATCTAAGAGTTTGGAACTATTTATGTTGGAACCACAGATTGTGCCTTTAGAGCACAGTAGTCATTTTGACCAATTCCACTGAGGCGCGTTCTTGCTGTGGTACCGGTGTTGTACAGTCTGGACGCCAGTAAATGGAACACATAGTTTCAGTGATGTATTCCTGACAAGTCAAAATGTCAAGAAAAAGCCCAGTAGCTTAAACTTTGAGGGTGAATTTGGATGTTTTCACACTATAATAATCATGAGAATTTGAAATTCAATAATTATATTACACCTATACACTGCAGTAACAACTATAGTTTCTGGATCAGCTTGAATCAGTTTGGTCTCTGTGTTCAGAGGACGCAGTGACCTGCCAACCAGAAAAAAAAGTTGTCTTTGTATGTTCCCTGTTCTTAGTTGGCTCGCTAATGTTGCTAAAAACAAGCCTACATTCAATAATCAGGCAGTTTTGTCTGGAGTTGGAGGGTGTGTGAACCCTGCAGCTTCACTGCGATGATGATAGTTCTGGAGAGCAGTAAGTGTGGTTAATGTGAAGACAGCTGTTGTTTTAGGGTCAGTAAATACCTCTGAACTGTGGGCTGACTCTTGGTTAAACCATAATACCTTGTTTTCGATATGTTAGATACTTTGGGCTTTGGAGTTGATTAAAGTCACGTTTTATGGAGCTGGGATGTGTAATCATAGTAATATAAAGAATAATAAAAATAATGGTAACTGTTGCAATTAAATATTTAGAGATATAATTTAATATATCATATTTTCAGAATATGTGATGTAATATGTGACGTGTTGTTGTTTTTATTTTTCCCTTTGCCCAACACTTACCTAGATACATCATCCATCATTAATGTTATTTGTAACGCCTGAGCTTCTCCGATTAGCAAATATCAATATATCAGTGAACATAGTGTGAGTCCACTGAAAAGGATGGGAGACCAAGTTAAGTCCTTGTCTTGTGCAAAAATGCAATCTCAAGTTCAGCTGAAGGTAATATGAGGAGATATCAGTATGAGTTAAAAAGTTCAAGAGGTTATCTTCCAAAGTTTTGGTGCTTTGAGATCTGGGCATTAGGCTGTGTCTTGTATATATACCCTGATCTGAAAGATGTAGACCACATAAAGATGTTGTAGCAGCATAGAAATTGAGTTTCTATGCATCATGGTGCAGCTGTGAGTTACTCATGGGTAGCCAATCAGGAGGGGAGGCGGGATATAAGAGCCCCAGTCCTCACAGCTGCACCATGATGCATAGAAACTCAATTTTTATGCTTGTTCAATGTGAAACTATGAAATCAGTAAGCAGTGTTACTCACTAAGTCTGCTTATTTGTTAGTAGTGTAATGATATAGAGTAGAGTCTTCAGCGGTGTCTATGACTATGATAAGCTATATAAAAGCTATTTCCTTGAGGCGGTACGTACCAGTTGAGACCTGGTACATTTTTAAATAATGCGGACTGTGGATCGTATCTCTCATTTCTTAATATGTATATGAATTAAAGGGGATCGGGGGGATGATTACAGGAACTAGGAACTCTCTCAGTGCATATGTAGTTTGTGAATGTTGCACTAGGATTAGAAATATATCTGAGTGTGAGCTAAAAATCAGCAGTGTATATAGACATGGCGTGTGATGCTGCTTGTTTAGGGCTAACTAACTTTGAAAATATGTGTATTATAAATGAGGTACTCTTTACAATGTATATTCATACATGAGAAATTTAATGTGTACGTAAGTTTAATTACGGCAGCAGTGGCCTGCTCATAATATGTTCTTGCATCCACAGATGCACAAGCACACACACAGAACAGGGCTATTACTTTGATTCATGGAGTTTCATACAGGCTGATGTGTTTTCAGGTAATATATTATATTACATTGCATGTCCCGGGGTGTCGGATACTGATATAAATGCCTTTATTTGATCACAGTATAGGTTTTATCCCCTCTGCGAAGGAGGTTATGTTTCTCACCCTTGCTAGTCTCTCTGTCCGTCAGAATGGATTTCCTGGTTTGTTTGGGGTTTGGGACAATTGATTTGATTGTGTCGGCCATTTCGGCAACGAGACCAGGTCTTTATTTAGAACTATGTATCTGTGAAGAAGAGACTTGATTCCAAATCAGAATGAAAAATGGTGGCAATTAAAGAAAAACAATGTACTAAATTAGTATAAGATCATAAATCAAGATTTTGTCTTAGCAATTTTATTCCCAGTGTCTCATAATTCATGGTTGATTGACATGATACCTCATGTTAGAGTTACTGCCTGACTGTTAAAACTGTACACTTTGTTAAATGCAAGAATCTGCCATATTTGTTTGACAATTGTATTATACAATGCTGCAATATCATCTAATGTGTGCAATATTATACAATATCAATGTTGTTATTTATTAAGTATTGTTTTATTATTGTATTATAGGCTTTGCTTGCTATGTACTTCTGTAAAATGTTTCGAGCTTACGACATGCTTGGCATCGCCTCACGTCTTCTGTTAAAAAACTGCACCTGCACACGCAGACAGTATTTCATGGTTACAGTCTGCACACAGACTGATGTCTTTCTTCTTCTTATAAAACCCAGAAAATGCCAAATCTATTTTGATAGCACATCCTCATACTTAAAATTTTGGAAATACGTTCAGCTGTTATCTGTGCTTCACATTATAAGATCTGCCCACTGAAGTCGTCTTTATGTTGGAGCAGGTGAGCGGGTTTGACACCTTGATCACAGTAATCGAGGATGAGAAGAGAACGCCCACCTTTTACCAGTTTTTACCAACTTTGCATTCAGAAACTCGGGTTATTCTTTCTGAGTTTGTTGGCATCGTTTTCAATGCTTGGGGTGGGAAAAACTTATTTACTAGTAAACAACTGGCAGTCTCTTAACCACTGGCAATAAACACTTAAGTTCGACTCTTTGGGAAATAAGCCTATTTTCTTGCTTGGTGTGAGTTGGGAGATCAGCATCACCTTCATGTCTGTACTATAATTATGAATATCTTAGTTGTTTAAATGCAAAAAAACACAACACATCGTGATTTTACAAGGTTTATGTGTGTGAGTGTTTCTGCAGAGATGCTCCGAACGCTCCTGGCCAAGAAACAGTCAGTCTGATTTTTGTACATATAAAAATAACAAGACAGGGATTTGTGTGTCTCTTTGTGAGCTCCTGTTTTAATCCACCAGCTGTAATAAAAATGGGAACTGTAAACACGACTCAAAGTAAAAAGTTTTGGCACTTAAATTCATTTTTTACACATTTTACATTACAACCGAGGACACAAGCTCCTGCTAAAACTCCGCCCCCTATTAATATGTTACACAGCCAGAATAGTGGAAACAAATTTTCACACTGCTTTGTTATTTTATACTACAAAACCAATGTTTCTGGGCATTTTAGAGGAATTACAGTCCTTTCTTTATAACATCAGCTCATGGCTTTGTGTCTTTGACTTCTTTTCCTTTGTTGGCCTCCATTCCTCAGTTCATGAGGAATGATCATGATAATGTTTCTTGACACCTGTACCTGCCTGTCAGCATTAATAAGAAAACATAAAACCTTTTGAGGCAAAAACAAGTGATGAGTCCTGTTTTTTTATGACCTTAGATAACCTAATTATCATTATTAAGATATTATGACCTTTTGTCCCATTAATGTTCCAAAAAATATGAGTGAATATTTTACTTAACATTAAAGTGGATCATTGTCATTAAATTTCCTAAATTCTGGGGTGTGTCATGTACTGTACGTGTGTATCTCTGTATTTGAACAGTGTGTTTGCCGTGTGTATGTGTATCTGCCCGCCTTGTGTCCAGACTTTGTACCCGGTGACTGGAGCTTGAACACACACAGTTTTTCCTGCTGAATGGTCAACGACAGCAACTCAAGTGTGCCTTTTCATTTCCATATCATTTTCTGTACAACCGTTTATGCTCTGGATGCTGAGATGGGAACAAACTGCAGCACTTCTCCAAAGACCATAGACTGTCTGTATGACACCACCAGGTATGCAAAGAGACTTGGGTAACTAAAGATACCACAATGACTCTCAACTGAAGCAATGATGTGAGCTCAGTTTTGGGGCCTAGATAATGTGCTGACTCAGCTTTTTAAGCACGAGGCTCAGAGCAAGAGGACCCAAAAGCAGGCACAGACTCAAGGTACAGGATTTTCAGAATAAAGGATTTAATTAACTCTAGGTCTTACTTGATCTCTTGACTTGACAAAGGCAACAGAAACTTTGGTGCTATGACGAGACATGACAAGACGATCTGGCACAGGACACGGGGAAACGTCGACAATATATACAGGAGTTAATGGGGAACCAGTGGAAACAATCAGGGCAGGGCCAGACGATCACAGTGGCGGGAAACTACTCAAGGGCAGGAAGTCAATGAACCTGAAACGAGAAGAAAGTATGTCCAAAGTAAACCAATACACGCCAGAACGGGAAACAAGACAGAACAGACAGACAGACTAACAGACTTAATGACACACCACACAGCTGACCCATAAAAGGACGACAAATTGTCGTGTGATCAAGAGAAACACTGGTTGTGAGGCAGCTGAGTGATCATTTAAGTGCCGTAACTCTCCAGTCATGCAGGCCTGCTTCCTGATGCCTCTCTGGATGCTTCACTGGCTTCTCTGCTGTCCCTGAACTCCTCCTGGGCTCTGGAGCAGCAGTACTCCGCCCTGCAGAGCGGCATGACCCGGCAGCAGAGGTCCTCCTTCAACCATGACCTCCACACCCTCTTCGGAGGAAACGCCACGGTCAGATCATATTGGTGTTTAATTAGCATCCGTGATGCGTTAATATACTCTTGGTTACAGCTGTGAAGATAGTCTTGAAGTAAGCAAGAAGAAACACAAGTTATATAGAATAGCCAATAAACTTAAAACCCGGAAATGTGATGAATTATTTGGATAACTTTGGAATATCAGGATTCCAAAGAGATTCTAAAGAGGAATAGAAATAGAGACTGGACAACAAGAAATAAAAGAGGCAAAGCCCAGAGGCTGTAGAGGAAACATTTATATTAAATAAATCTGCATATCATCAATAATTGTGAGAAAAGTGGAAAAAGCTCAGAACATCCATAATTGATTGAATGACATGTCATCAGGTCATGTATCAGCCCAGAGCTTCATTATTATTGAACACATTTGTGAAAATGAATGTGACTTATGTCTATTAAACAACACCTCTAGAACAACGTGGCTTTTACAATAACTGAACAAATGATTGAGTTGAAGTTTTTGCATGTGTGCTGATTCTGTAGATAAGTTATGGGAGTGTGGGTGTTGTCGCACTTGCCCTCTCGGTCCTGTTTGAGATGCTGGCCCATCACCAGACCACCAGCTTGGTCTCGAGCAGTCCCGAAGCCCGACGCTCACCACCAGACCCCATACGCAGAATGTTCGGGGCCGGCGCCGGGTCAGACATCAGCTCCATTGCCAGCGAGTTTCTCAAACAGGTGATTTTCAATGTATTTGTTTAAGCATAGTAACTATAGTTTTAAGGTCCAACTTTGAAAACTGCTATAAAAAGGAAGCAGAAGAAGTGTCACTTTTTCTGTCAAAATCTCCACAACATGAACTACCTGTCACATTCATGACGATCTGTTGACGCTCTCAAGTTTTCGGACTGATAAAAAAAAAAGGTCGTATTTTCTAATGGAACACATCTGGTATTGTATTTAGATGCAACTTTTAAACCTCATTTTCTCTGAGGCATCAGTAAAGATCCCTAAAAATGGCCAAAAAAGCAAGTCAGCATTTACCTATAGTGATTTAATATCCTTTAAAATATGTTTTTGAGGTGTAAAACTATTCAATTATTCAAACTATTCAGATGATGGTTCAAGCTGTATGAGTCTACTGTAGGCAACACAATACAATGTATGTTGCAGTAAGCTACCCTGAGGGCATGATCATTCATCTACCATGGCAGATTCCTGGTGCAGCCAATGACCAGGACAAGATGGCAGCCCTACTGGAGAGCTATGAGAGAAAGCTACGATCCGAGCTGACGGATTTCTACGAGAGGATGATGTTAACCGAGAGCAGTGCTATCAGCTCCGCAGGGGTTGGCTTTGTTGTTGTTATAGATAGTTACAAATAATATTAACAATTTTGCATGCATGTGTGTTTTCACGACATATTTCACATCTACTATTAATTCTTGTACTATTGATGTCATTACCACACAGTGACCTACAATAAATAATAAGAAGCACCTTTGGTGATGAGATAATTCATCAGTGATCATTTTTGTTTTAATCATGGGTTTGTTGGTTTTGGTTTGCTCGGAAGTTCGCTAAAATATGCCCAAATAATCAAGTATAATGAAGTAAGCTCACAGTTGAAAGGGTTGAAAGTGCTTAAGTGTTAAAGCGGGAAACTTGGGAAAACGCTCTTCTGCCTTTTGTGTTCAGGTGAAGCAATGGACCAATGGAGCTGCTCTCCACGTCCACACCTTCCTCCACTGGAAGCGTCTGACTGACCCCTCAGCTGGAGAAGTCTTAAGCCTGGACTACCTGGATCAAATTGACCCTCTGCTCACGACCTACAGAGGGTATCTGCTCAAAACGGTACTACCCTCCTAGCTTAGTACAGCATTTCCAATTTGTTTCAGCAAAATAAATGCTTTTATCAGACAGATATTCACCACCCATTGCACAATGGGAACAGTCATCAACAACCACAGAGAATTAGTCTCATAAAATATTAACTTCCCAGTACAGTTACTAGTACTGTGCAATATAAATAAACTAAGACTGTGCAGATGGGAAACCTACTGTATTATGACTCATATGCTTTTTGCCAGTGTCCATCATATATGGACTCGCACAGTAAATTTGGGTATTATGGATCCATAAAACAGAGTGATATTACTAGGTTAGACAAAATACCCCAGTATAATACAATTCAACAGTATACAGTTTTCAAACAGTTTTGACATAACACAGAACATTATATTCTTCATCAAGGTGGAATATATTGCTTTGAGTTAGAGCATCCATACTTCTAATCAGGAAAACATATGAAACCCGAGGTTCAGCACATGATCTCTCACCCTGTCAACAGGTAAAAGTTTTTCCACCCCTGAGCCCCAGCCCCAGTGGGCTGCTGATAGTGGAGCCTCTGAGAAACGTGAGCCACAGCGTTCAGCATAAGGTTTGCGAACGTAAGGCCATTCAGCGGACTCTGGCGGAGCGCTTCCTGTCAGACCAGAACCTGCAGAGGGGAAAGGAGTTCTTCCAGAGCTCCCATGAGAACCACAGCGCACTGATAGCACAGCTGGGTCACTTCCAGCTCAGCATGGTATGAGAACAAGTATGACCGTCTATTACTGATAATCTGAGTTAAATCACAACAAGTTATTTATAGATTTAGTTGTTAATGTCACAGTTTAGCCCACCCAGTATTTCAAATAACGGATAGTTTTCCCAGACAGCATTTGGGTGGCCCAGGAACATCTTGAAGCGTTGTGTGGAGCTGTAATAAAAGTGATACTGTGAATATAAGAAGTTTGTTTTCCTCCTTCTCTTCTTTCAGTGGCTGACATATATGTACATTATCAGATAGACAGTATTCTTAGAAGTGCTTCCATTGATCATGTTAGAAATATTAGAAAATGTATCGATCACGCTGCTAAATGAACAGCTCCACTCTGATTTGCTGTCACAAGATTTTTTCTCAGGCCTTTCCGGTTAAATAAAGAGTTTTGAAAGTTTTTATGGTGCAATACTGAGTTTTGTTCCTCTAAACAAACTTCCGCTCTTGTGAATTTAAGTCTCAGTATTTGTAATACTGTGATACAGACCATCATCGATCACCTTTGGGGAAAAAGCTTGGTCAAGAGGGTTTGTGCTTTTTCACTTTTACTTGAAAAATAAGAAGTCAAAACTTCAAGAAAGAAAGGCTAGACTTTTTGTATTATTGTAGTAATGCTGCACTCCTTTTTGCAAGAGAGCATTAAGATTTGCTGGAATTAGTAACTGTGTTATAGTGTGTAAGCAGTCATTAAATTTCATATTGTAATTGGTATTTGTTACTGAAAGGAGGCAATCTCTTTACTGTAATACTTATTTAAAGCAGTCATTTAAGCTACAAGTCACCAACTTGTAATTTGTAAATCACATTATAGGTGCTGCTTGTAAAGGCAGGAGAAATACTCTTAACACATCACAGTCCTAACACAACATTGGTAATATGTTGCTTCCTCTAGTTACTGGCAGCACGTTCAATTTTGCAGAACAAAAAACAAGAGGAACTCACCTTTGTGGTTTGAATTCTGGAGGTTTACAATGTGTGTTTTCAAGGAGGTTTATATTGCACAAACAGCAGAGCAACCAAGTACATCATTTGGTTAGATACCTAAAGCTCTTGCATTTTCAGGACATGATGAGATAACACATTTATGTTTAGTCTTCATATTCCATAACTGCATTTTGGTTAAAACATTTTCACTAAAATTTTACCAGTCGTCATGACCTCACTCAAGGAGAAGCTCTGGATAACACTGGAGGATTTGAGGGAAGAGGAATTCAAGCAGTTGAAATGGCTCCTCCAGCAGGCGGACATCATGCACACAATCATCCCACATGCTGACATCCACCCAGCCATCCCTGTGACCCGGCTTGAGAGGGCAGACAGGCAGGACACCGTTGTTCAGATGGTACAGATCTATGGTCCTCAAGGAGCTTTGGAGGTGACCAGGCAGGTTTTAATAAAGATCAGCAGAAATGATCTGCTGCAGCAATTACCAGACATCACGTCAGGTATGTTATGGGAATTAAAATTTCTGAGAATAGCTGTTGTTTACTGGCCTGGGCTGAATTGCATGTTACATTCCTTTCCCTGTCTTTTACTTTCTGTGTCACAGGTGATGTTAGTGGTGTAGGGACTTGTTCAGACAGCAAACAAGCTTCATCAAATCATCCTCACCTTGTTTGTACAGAGAGTCAAGCTGAAGGTAAAGGGTTTTGTTTGATGAACTTGTGCTGCCACAGAAGTTCTTTTGTGGACAGTGTCCATTTACTCCATATTTATAGGATTATAAAGAATTAATTTCTGGGTTTTTTTAATACTAATCTAAGGACAGATCATATCTTGGATGATGTCAAGTTATTCACAGCTGGCTTTTGAAACCCTGTTTCAGATTTTGGATAAGTGGCAGGGGACTGCTCCTCACAAGAAGTTCCAGCTGTTCTAGCAATATTCCTCAAAAACAGAACAGATTTTTGGTCTGTCTCTGTCTCAAGGAAAAATGCCTATAAAAATGACTTGCTTTTAAGGGGACTGAGTTAATTTTACATCAAACTGTTTGTAACTTACATTTCTTTGTTCTACACAGATTTAATGGTTCCAGTAGCAAAGCCTCCACAGCCAATCACATCATATCAACAAATTCTCCAATCTAATCTTCAGAACCGGTTTATGTGTGCGCAAGAAGGACTGTCAAATATCGAGGAGAAAAAACTCCTGGATGATATTTATACAGAGCTTTACATCACAGATGGAGGTGACATGCAGATTAACAGGCAACATGAGGTCAGACAGCTTGAGATGGCATCGAGAAAGCATGCAGGGGCAGAGGTATCAATCAAACTCTGTGATATCTTCAAACACCCTTCTGGAAAATACAGACCCATAAGGACTGTGCTTACCAATGGGATTGCAGGAATTGGAAAATCATTTCTTGTGCAGAAGTTCATCCTGGACTGGGCTGAGGGAAGAGCCAATCAAGATGTGCATCTCATATTCCCCTTCACCTTCCGCCAGCTGAATTTACTGAAAGGAAGAAGGTTTTGTCTTGCCAAACTGATTCACAAATGTATTAAAGAAACCAAAGACATCCCGGAGAAGGCTCTTAATTACATCTTCACAGCACTACAAATGTCAGGAAACACCAACTATGACAAGAGTAAATTTAAACTTCTGTTTGTATTGGATGGACTCGATGAGAACCACCTTCAGCTAGATTTCACTGTCAAAGAAAGAGATGCTATTGATGTGACAAAGTCAACTGGGGTCGAAGCACAGCTGGTGAACCTCATCAAAGGTACTCTGCTTCCCTCTACTCGTCTCTGGATAACCACACGACCTGCAGCTGCTGATCAAATCACAGAGTTTGTTGACATGGTACTAGAGGTGAGAGGGTTCACCGACCCACAGAAGGAGGAGTATTTCCACAAGAGATTCAGTCACAGTGAGCATGCCAGCCAAATCATCTCCCATGTCAAGACATCACGAAGCCTCCACATCATGTGCCACATACCAGTCTTCTGTTGGATCACTGCGACAGTTCTCGAAGATGTGTTGAGAACCAGTGAGAAAGGAGAGCTGCCCAAAACTCTGACTGAGATGTACACAGAATTCCTGATATTTCAGGTCAGACAAGCCAAAGAGAAGTATGGGACAAAAAAGAGCATTCAGTACATTCAGTCACTTGCCAAACTGGCTTTTTCCCAGCTGGAGAAACGAAACCTGATCTTCTATGAGGAAGACCTGAAAGAGAGTGGAATTTATCTTGATGAAGCTTCTGTGTATTCTGGGGTGTTCACACAGATCTTTCAAAAGAAGAGCTGGAGGAGCAAGAACAAGAGCAGAATGTTCAGTTTTGTCCATTTGAGCATTCAGGAGTTTCTGGCTGCCCTTTATGTGCAGCTATCACTCAGTAAAAGCAACACAAATGTGATGGTAGAATCCCAACCAACGTTCAAAAATCTGGGTATGCTTTTCTGCAAAACATCTGCAACAGAGGTCCACAGGATTGCCATTGACAAGGCCTTGGAGAGTCCAGATGGACACTTGGACTTGTTTGTCCGTTTCCTTTTGGGTCTTTCATTGCAAACCAACCAAGATCTCCTGGCAGACCTACTTAAACAGAGGAAAATCAGCTCAGGCAGCAACCAGGAAACAATCCAGTACATCAAGGAGAAGGTCAAGAAGAATCCCTCTCCAGAGCGATGTATCAACCTGTTTTACTGTCTGAATGAGCTGAATGATCATTCTCTGATGAAGGAGATCCAACAGTACTTGAGTTCGGGAAGTGTTGCCAAAAGATATCTCACTCCTGCTCAGTGGTCAGCTCTGGTGTTCATCTTATTGTCATCAGAAAAACAGCATGATGTGTTTGACTTAAGGCAATACTGTGCCTCGGAAGAAGGTTTTCTAAGGCTGCTGCCAGTGTTTAAGTCCTCCACAACATATCTGTAGGTGAATATACAATGAATTTTGTTCTATGGATGGGAATAGGATTTTTTCCCTAAAACCTTGTCTTTGTCTGGTAATTTTCATCAGGCTAAGTGGCTGTAATCTAACAGAGAGAAGCTTTAAAGCCGTGGCCTCAGTTCTCAGCTCGCAGCCTTCATATCTGAGAGAGTTAGACCTCAGCAGCAACAATGCCGATGATTCAGGAGTGACGTTGCTCTCAGCTGGACTGAACAATCCCCATTGTAGACTGGAATCGCTAAGGTCAGTCCACTTTTTTAAAAACGATTAAAAAAAAATACTGACTTACTGACCATTCCCTCTTGTTATCACATTTGTTTGCTGCTTCATGGACTTAAAGATTAAAGCTGACTGTGTTCTATTTTTTTTTATAAACAAATTCCACAAAAAGAACCATCCAACTATGGGCTTTACTCTGCGTGACTGTGAATTGGCAAAGAAATCCTGAATATTATCATTTATTCAGGCAACACTCTTTCATCCTCTATACCTGAATTAGCCAAACCAAGATAAAGCAACACTTAAAATCAGGTATTTGTCTTCATCTCCCTCTTCAGGCTGAGTGACTGTAACCTCTCAGAGACAGGCTGTGGCGCTCTGGTCTCAGTTCTCAGCTCCGAGACCTCTAATCTTCGAGAGCTGGATCTGAGTAACAATGACTTACAGGACTCAGGAGTAAAGCTGCTCTCTGTCGGACTTATGAGTCTGCACTGTACACTGGAATCTCTCAGGTTAGAATTTCCTGTTTTTCACTTTCAGA
>JAOXYL010000045.1:18409629-18420936 GCA_028564955.1 Terapon puta
CTGTGATAATGTTTGTTTTGTCAAATTATGCAGAGGTGAAAGAAACTGTTATGTACATAATCAATGTTGTAACCTAGATGCTTTTCATGGTAATCAAAGAAATCATACTAACTGCACAAAATATGAGGTGATTTACTTTAATTAAGGAAAGCACTGAGTTAGGATCAGAGGGCAATACACAGACATGAAGGGAACTATAGTCATTTTGTTGTATAGAGTTAGGACGTTTTTTAACACAAGGGAGAATCGGACAATGTTATTTTTTTCCTAAAATCTACAATAAAGTCTAGGATAAACTTCAGTCAGACGTGTGTTGCTTATTGACAGTAATAACTTTTCTTTTTGTAATTGTGCCATCAAGGAAGTCATATAAATGTGAAGAGGAGAGTGGCAATAATAAACATCAACAAACAATCAGTAGTCATTTGTTTAAAGTTACAGAGGTTGAATAAGAAGGACAGCAGCCAGTTTGAATTAAGATCAGGGATGGATTAATGGAGTAAACCACCTCATTATTTCATTTATCATATGTGAACAAATCAGAGCAGGTCAGATGAATTTGATCACTGCATATACTCTATGCTTTACACACCTTTTATATCCAAACCTAGACTTTTTAAAAGGTGTCTACTGTACCATGATTCAGGAGAAGATAGAATAGGGAACCATGACTCCAGATTGTCTTTCTCCATGACACATGACAGTCAGACCAAAGATAAGGGGTGAGTTGATGTCTTTGCATCGTGGACAGATGTCTATGTCAGAACTGAAATGATGACCTCATGGTGGTTATGGTCACGCACTAAAATGCTCTGTCTGTTCAGTTAAATGCAGCAAGAGAGAGCTGACTCCCCTCCACACAGTTATGTATCCATGATGATGTGATGAGTCGATAGAACCGCCACTTACTTTTCCCCTGAATGTTCCTGAAGCGAAGTAAATAAACATAAAGTGGCTGTATTATTGTCAGCGTTGTATTGTTGAACATGAAGCATCATGGGCACACAGCCCACAGTGTTTTTCATCACATAATTAGAAAATCATATCTGTTTTTCTTATAATGATCTGACTCTTTTCACAGTTTACAACAGAGGCTTGAAAGTTCTCAGTGATTAGCCTGCCCTGAAGCCTCAAGCTGACCTGGTCTCCATATTTATGGTGTGTAAATTTTCAGCACTTATATATAAACTACAAATGAAGTTCAATGTGTAGAAAAGTACCTTTTGAATCCATGACAGAGGGATATTACTACCTTTCACACATCTCTGAATCACTCCTAATTGTGCAGAGTTTGTAGAAAAAACACTTCTAGATGGGTGGAACACCCCCAGGGTGTCAGCATATCTAAAGACTGAGAGGGTGATCTACATAATAGAAAACCATGGGCTTGTATGACAAGCTACAAATGCAAAAAGTCATCCAAAACTATTCATCTACCACCTCTATCAGCTGTACCTAAGAAAGTCAGATCAAAGTGACATTCAAAGAAATAACAGCTGGTTTTGCAGGGCAAAGGGGACTCAGAGGAAAGACTCTATGTACTGGACATACATAGGCTTGCTAAAGGCGCACAGACAGGCTCACAGCAATACAGGTAAATCTGGAACAGAGGTTTCAACTGTCCTGTAGCCAGATATTGAGATGATACTGTTTATATAAATTGTGAATGACAGGGGATCGAGAATGGATGCGTGGTAGGTGACTGATAAGTAATGACAGCCAATATTGACAGGAAAACAGAAGAAAGAGGAAGTCAAGTGGAAATGTCTAGCGGTATCTGGTGGACAGCTCGAGGATGGCAGGTCTTGGGCCAGTATATTTAACTTTAAGCATCAACTGTGTAAGGTTACATGTCTATAACCATCTACAGTTTATTCTGATAGTGTTTTATTGACTCACTTATCCAAGATTTGAGTAATCATCATCACGCTTTGATTAAATGGATAATAACTGTGGACAGCTCATAAAAGGGGTCCCACCAGGACACTACCAGACTTCTATTAGGTTGTAAAAACCACAACACCCAGGGTATCCCCCAATGTAGAGAACACCAGTCAAACTGCTGACAATGAAAAGGACTGTGTCAAATCTGTCTTTTGTCTCTGAGTCTGCAATGACAATCACACAGAGTGAATCATTGATGTTTCTAAATTCAGTTTGGGGGTCTTGTAGCTCAGTCACATTACTATGGTAGTCCTGAGAGACTAGAGAAAAAAACAATTACCGGTAAGTGTTTCTTGTTGTAATGCCAATTTTGGCCACAAGAGGCTGAGCTTCAACATTCTCTCTCTCAGAAAGGATTATTTTGGTCAATTTTCCCCATTATTATATAGTTACAGCTGAAAAGAAAAAGGAAGGGCAGGGGTAAGTGAGAGAGGATGACATGCAGCAAAGGGTCCCAGGTTACCTTACAAAATAAAACTCAGCATCAAGTGGCAGACAGACTATGTTCATGGCTGATGAACGTCACAGTGCCATTAGCAGCTGAAGAAACTCTGCTAACTAGTTGGTTGAAATCAGTGTTGTTTTTGGCAGTCATTTTAGATTTAGTCTTAGTTTTAGCCTTTGGAGGAAAGTGCTTATTAGTTTCAGTCACATTTTATTCATTTCTATGTGTGATAGTTTTAGTCCAGTTTTAGTCAATGAAAATGCAAAAAGCTTTTAGTCAGTTTAGTTAGTTTAAGTAGAAAAGAAAGTATTAGTCTTCTCTTTCACACTAATTAATACTGCTTAGTACAAAAATAGCATTATCAAATAAAGCTTACCTTTAGAAGGACTATTCAACCTTTTTTTCTCCCTCTGTGTTGTCATTTTCCATATTTTGTTCACCGACCCGAGGCAGTTAGCTTGATGCTAACTGCTGTTAGCCTGGCATGCTAGCTGAGGCTGTGCTAACATCAGCCAGCACAACATCCTCCATCTCTTCTTCACTCAGCTTCATCGATGGTATGTTTTTTTTTTTTATTGTACCTGCTTCTTTCTTTTTCTTTTTTCTTTCTTTTGGCAGCCCCGCTGAGCTTTTGTCCATTTTCTGCTTATTTTCGCTCTGTTTTTTGGCTTCTGATAGGTTTGTGAAATTTTCTGGGTCTTTCATTGCTCCCATGTGTCCAACAACAAGTGATGTAAAGTAAGAGTTCTTGCCAAAATAAAAACTACATTTGCATATGTAGTCTTTTAAAATATTCATACTGAAGTTCTTCTTCAGACTTAGTGGCTGTGACCTGTCTCAGTACCTTTCTTACATAATCACAGTGGAAAAAAACAAAAACATTGTGAGTTTCATGGGCTGTTTAGATTTTGCTCGAAGACTATGGAAAGAGAGAAAGTGTCTCATTCTTATGGAAACTTGAGCAAACTGAAACCATTATCTTTGATTTAGAATATAAAGATCTGAACAACTAATTTCTCTTGATTGTCAGCCTCACAGAGTGGACCTGTGAGGATTTTGCATCTGTTCTCCAGCCTGGAAGTGCTGGACCTGAGTAACAGGTCTTTCTGCTGGTCTTGGGAGTCCACACTGTACACTAGAATCTCTTAGCTAAGAAAAGTAAGTGTATTGAACATAGCATGAACATATCACTGTGAGTAATTTATTTTCTAAATTTATGTGATCTAGTTTGATATGATTTTTCCATTATGGATGACATCAATATTAATTTAATTCTAGAGACTCCAGAAATAGAAGTCTTTTCAGCCACTTTTGCTTCTTGTTGAGTAAACATCAGTATGCATGTGACATAGTTTTATTGATTGCAGCATCTCTATTATCCTGAATTAAATAATTCCGACTTCCGACCAAAACACTCAGAAAACAAAAAACAAAGGCACTGAAATATGAAAGATTTACATGTTTTTAACATTGTAGGGACATCAAGACTAAGTACGCACAAGCTGTAATGGATGTGTCATGAAGCTTTGTCTCAGAGATAGAAAGTCAATCTTATCCTATCCAGAAAGATTTCACTACTGGAAACAGCTGCTGTGCACAACTGGTCTGACTGGTTGCTGTTACCAGGAGGTGGACAGAATAGGAGGGGTTTACATTGTCATGACTAACAGAGGGATAAGAAGGTGTGGAAAGGGTGTCGACTGTCGGCTTGGATGGAATGAAAAGTCTTGGAGTCTGTTCTGCTCAGATGAAGGTTGCTCTGCATTTCACAATGACTAAGAAACAAACATACCGGCCCCCACCTCTTCTAAATCTGCCAGAATAAGTGTATCTGGACTGGCCTGCTGACACTTTGTCCTTGTACAGAGTTGGCTCTGACACTCTGAACCTTCCACTGCACATTCAACCCCTCTACCCTGCTTTTAGGTTGGGGTGTTTCCAGATACTGATCTCTGTTAGAAGTTAGGAGCATTTCCTGAGGGTTAAGGCATTTTGAGAAATATGTTTTTCTGCATTCTTGCCATGAGTTAAGTAAGAAGATTGACTGACTGTTGGCTGTGATTAAAATGATACCTGTTTTTTGAACTTTCAGTGTGCTTGAATTAAATTGTTATTTTGGCTTTTGTGTGCACTAATACAATAAAATAATTGGAGTAACTTTTTGATGCTTGGCAATGACAAGAAAAGGTAGTGTGTAATCGAATATGCTTATCACGTCATGTGACTGTTCAGTATGAATGTGATTATTTGACCTAAAAAGCTGTCATAAAAACATGTGAAATGTGTTGTATCCTGTGTGAGTCCTGGCTTCTCAGCACAGTGTGTGTTTTATTCTTTAGTATAGCCATGGTCCAGTACATGATGCTATAAAAGTCAAATTCCTTGTCTGTGTACACATACCTGGCCAATGAAGGTGATTCTGATTCTGATGTAATAAATGCTCGCTGCCACTAGATGATGCTGTGGTCCAAAGATGAAAAGTGAGGCTGAACTTGCTCCTCAGTTAGAGGCTATTACAATACTTATGAACATATGGATTGAAACATGATGTGTTTTAGATAAACTATTAATTAAGCATTCATGAGCAAATATTTGTTGAAATAAATATCTCCATTTCATATTACATAATACACTGTGTTGTGGGATTTGCAGTTGTGAAATATGTGGAATAAACTCTGAGGAGCTTCTGTGGCAGTGATTAAATTTGGAAGATAACTATGTGCAACTCTCTCTCTCTCTCTCTCCCTCGCTCACACACACACACACACACACACACAGGTAGATGCAGATGGGGTCCCTGTAGCTCAACAGCACCTTTTAGGTTAGGTTGAGCTTTATTTATTTAATGTTTATTTATAACTAGGAACATTTCTCAGCCCATAAAGAAAACTCCTAATTCAAAATCATCTTCACAGCAGGAGGCTTCAAGGTTCGACTTGGCTGGCTGGGACCCTTCTGTGTGGACTTTACATGTTCTTCCCTAACCACGTGCCTGTCATGTCCAGAGGCATGCAGGTTAATTGGTGACTTTGTAGTAGCCTAGTGGTTGACTGATGACCGGTCCAGGAATAAAGGGACTGGCTCCAGCTCCTTTGTGACAAGGATACACGGTAAAGATCCTCCTCTGGTTTCACTGGACCAGAAGAGTTTGAAAAAATGCAGTCTACAAAGTAACCAAAGTACAGGATAGAAGACTGGAAGTATGAAGCTGCATAAATGAAAATAATCAGGAGTAGAAAAAAAAAACCTTTGGTACCTGCTGAATCCATTGTACACTACCTGCCTATCAGCAACTGACAAGCAAAGCGACTGGCTGGTGGACACAGTGAAGCATTTAGCTATGGATTATTTTTTTAAAACACTGGTGGACAGCAAACCAGAGCGATGGTCAAAATAATTACATTAGCTGACCAGACAGACACAATGTCAGTTTGTGCCTCTAAAATGCTCAAAAAGAACTTCATGGGTTGATAATATCCTCATTGCTGTTTTTGCACAACCCAAGTGCCACCTCCCAAAAAAGCCGACACGAAAAAAAAAAAAAAAAAAAAACCCAATAAGACCTATTTTAAAACCACAACAAAGACATTTTTAAGAAAGTGCTGCTGGAACCCCCAGGCAACCCCACACCTAACCATGGTAACCCTCTATGCACACCAAACAAGTGCCGCCGTCTGTACAAATACTCTTTTCACACCTCTTTCACCCGGTGCACCTATTAACCCTCGTTCTTCAGCGGCCGAGACACTTCATGTGCTCCATTCACCGGTGAACAGACACGATTAGCCTGTCTGCCGCTGTGTGCTGAACATGCACACTTCATATGTCCCCGTCACATCCTCATCACTCACCCCCCCACACACACACACACCTTCCTCTCCTCAGTGTTGATACAGCTGTGTGCACTTTAAATGTACCTGATAAAACCAATCAGTTCACCGTCACACACCGTATAAATACTCCTCCACAGTCTTTGTGAATGAGACCAGGTAAATACAATCAATCAAACCACGCTGGCCCGAACTGTTTAATAGATTAATAATAACTGTAATAATGCCACTATGCAGAGCAGACAGTCTTTCACCAAGCCGTCATCAGGCTAATATAAAGGCCATCAGTTAGTAGGGGTTGCATGGGATACACTGCAGGGCGTGAACTCTTGGATTAACTGTGTGTGAATCTCTCTTACAGAAAAAAAGGAATTCTGGGAGACATGATTATATGCTTTGGGTTTGTAGCAAATATGACCTTTTAACCAAGCATAAAGGACAAGTGGGAAGAAGCCAACCTGTCTAAATTCACCTCAAGTGCCTCATAGACAACCTCTGATTTTTGCACACTGGCCTCACCAGTAAACTCTGCTGTTTGTCTGTTGAGTGCTCCAAGTGTTTTTTGTACTGATTTAACAAACGAGATCTAACATGTTAATTAGTGAGCTTGTGATTTTGTTTCCTAATGGCAATTTTTTTTTCTTTCCTCTTTCTTTGGCTGGCAAGAGCTTTCTGTTCACTGTAAAGGCATCACAGTGGGATCAAGTGTCTCATGTTATGTCGAACTACCCCTTTAATGTATGGCAGTTGCTGAACCTGATTATCAACTGGTATTACAGAGCGCAGCTGAGGTTTTAAAAGAAAAATGCATGTAATTACTCGTTAACTTACTCTATTTCTCTACAAACAGTGAACAGAGCTGAGAGCAATTAGCAAAAACAAGGCAGCATTCGTTTCATGAAAGTGATCCCATGCCATGAGACAAAGGAGAAATTAGCAGCATGTATCTCTCCTTCTGACACAAATTCAATACACATCTTAATACATTTTAGTGGGCCCGAGTTACAAGCCAAAGTGTCTCAGTATAGGATTCATTCTTACTTCAATAACAAATGGGTGTAAATTTTCCACATATATATACACGCTGTAAATATATACCCACACTGACACATCCACTGCAAGAATCTCATGCTAAATACGCACACGTCTGCTTGATGGACACTTAAGAATGCACACAGACATTAAAGTGCTCCCACATAACATGTTGCACACACCTCTCTCTCTCTCTCTCTCTCTCTCTCTGTCTCTCTCTCTCTCTATTTCCAAGCCCCCAGCAAGGCGAAGGTTTCTGCAGCAAATGATTGAACGATCTAATTATGAAGTGGGAGAAAGCATCCAGTCGTATTTACTACCAGTATTCATTACCTGTAGTGCTGCTGCCCAACAGGAGGGATTTCAGAGGAGACCTGTAACATATGGAGCAAATTAATGCAGTGTGGATTCAGCCCTTCTGGGCTGAAAAAAAACAAACAAACAAAGAAATGACAAGCTTGAGAAAGACACATGCCCACTGTCACACTTATGCATAAACATACATACAAGTTACTCTCCCAAGGAGGCAATAGCCATTTCGCTGAAATTTTGCAGCCTTAGAGCCAACTTCTACAGCTTGGCAAGCAGAGATTAACGGAAAAAAACAAAACCAAGATGTAATTTTAGTAGAAAAATTTAAAACTATACAATGGCACTTTGTGAATTGTGTTGAGTAATAATTATATTTAATGTTGCTAAATGATAGAAATGTAATGGCCGGTGTGCATTTTAAAGTTAACCCAAACCACGGGGCACCTTTTCCTTTATTCTTTGATTATTCTAGCCCAACACTAGTCCTCCACAAGTCTGGGACTTATTTTAAAGGACACTAAAATCTTAGTAAAACACCAGTCAAATTATGGCTAAACAGATGGAACAAATATCCTTTCCCTTGCTGTCCATAACCTTCACGCTTCATGGGGTATAAATTGCTGGTATGCATAGCTGAAACATTAGTAACTCACTAATTCAAACACATGCTACAAATATGAAAGCACCAGACTTTGTCAATAATGTAATGTATGATGGGTAAATTGGATCATGCGTTTCCTGTTTTGGTGGGATCTCCTGGTCAGCTGTGGCAGGTTCGCAGGTCAGATTCATCCGACAGAGACAACGACGCACTGTCTGGAAATTAAAAAGTCATTATCCTGGAAAGGTGCACGGCCCTGTTAGGTAAAATACTGCCAGACTGCAACCACAGTATGAGTCCCACAGACGGTCTCTGAATACTGAGGGCTCAGGTGAATGCTTTTATCACCTGCACTGACACCAAGACAAAGCGTCCTCTAGCCGAGCTGAATTTTGAGCACGTTTGTTCAGTCTAAAGACTAAAGTGTGATTCATGGAACCAGCCGCCATGCTCAACACCAGGAGTAGAGGGGACTTATCTTTACTTTCACTGAGCAGACCTGCATAGACACAGGGAGAAATTTGGGGTTTGCTTCATTAGGGGTGCTCTTCTCTGATTGGATATCTTTGCAGTGAAGACTTTACCTGCTCTAGTTTCTAAGAATAAAAGAAGATAAGCACACAAATGGACGAGCAATGTTAAATACACAGATACATACTGGGAGAGACAAAAAAAAACCGTTACTCCTCTGTTTTTTCTGCATTTCATGCAGCACCTTGCTATCAAGCATTGCTCAATTTAAATATGTGAAGAAATTTCTTTGTTTGTTATTGCCTGTGCTGACGTCCTGCACCTCGCTCATTTGGGTTTGCATCTGCGATATCTGCTGTTTAGACCGACAGAGAGACTGACAGCGGAGGAGGAAGCTGAATGAGGTCAGAGGAGGTGAGATGAGTCTGATCAAACAAATAAAAGCTGATTGGATCTGCAGTCAAATGTTTTGCAGAATCGGGCTTCAATTCTGGACCTGGGTGTTCCTTTTCATTTTTTACAAGCCGCAGCTCATTTGCAGGGCGCCCCCACAGAAATGTATTCTTCGCCTTTGTCATGGCAGCATCACTCGGCGTTATTGGAAATACAGTGGAGCTTTTTGTGAGGAATTGGAGGACGGGGTCAGAGGAGATGACTTGTGTCTGAAGTCATTAGCAAACCTCTATCTTTTCCTTTGTATTTGTCAGTGTATTTTTTCTCCATCAATAATTTTAGTTTAATTTATTTACTTTATTTGTCATGGCTTTGTTACAGTATCATCCTTTCAGCTGGATTAGTTCATCAAAATGTTCAACGGATACGTCCATGTGGGAGCCATTTTCAAGCTCTGTTAAGGGTGGGTGCTGTAGAGGGATAGAATGAAGAAATGAAGAGAAATATTGGGGATTACATTTTCCTAGAATATGTGAACCAATCTGGTTAAAAAAAAGATACTGTGACATGATAAATTATGCCTGTGCTTGTTAAGAAAGTAATTAAAAAACAAAAAACAAACCAAAAAACATATTCCCCCACACTTTTGACAGGCAAAAGTACAGTAGGTGAGTAAGTAAAATAAGAATAAATAACATGAGCTAAAAACACAAGAGCCAAAACCAAGGAATGCTTTAAACAATGTGTCCATCTGCTCTGATGTAATTAACTACAAACTTCTACAGTGGTAACTTTAACCTGTTAAGCCCAGTTTCCTTTTAGGCCACTCCTCCTAAATGACATACCCAAACTGAATAGAGTATATCTCTGCACCTACAAGGTCTATTTGAATAGTTTTGGTGTCATAATAAAGGGAACATTTGTGAAATGTGCACAGATGTGTCAGTATCATATACTCTTGCAGTCCACCATGTTTCTACAGTAGCCCAGAACGGACAAACCAACCAAACACGAGCTCCAGAGGCGTCATCAGGGATTTTTTTGTGCCCCTGTAGGTTCTCCAAAAGAGGGCTGAGGGAGGTGATATTCAGTTAGTTGCTATTTTAAATCGCACTGCTTAATGCTGCTAAAACTTAAAATTGAAACTTAAATTGATCGTTATTATGGTGATTAACGTTACAGAATTTCTTCAAATTGATATATGGAGTCATAAGGACATGCTGTCTTTGTTTAATTGCAGAAAAGGAGCAACAGTCAGAGTGATGTCTCCAATTTTTTTGGCAAAAACTGTCCCCTTGGTGGTTAAATGGATCTCAACTTAGCTTCATCTCTGTACAGTGTTCACAAGAGCCACTGTAAAAGTGTAAAAGCAATGAGAGACACAAAGAAGGAGGGGGAGCTAAATGAAGAGGGAAAATAAGTGTTGAAACAGAGTTTGTTTCTTTCAGAGTCTGTGTTGCGCCCTTAAAGTAAAATGAGCAACCTGTCTGCGTTGCCAAATTAAATTTCTTATAAATTCTATTGACAACAGGCATTTTTCAAAGCTAATATGCTGTCAGGGAAAACTCAGAGCTACCACCCTACAACAAAATCTACATGTTGCTCATCTGAACAACTCATCCTGTGAAGTCAAATCTCTCCCAGAACACAGAGCCGAACTCCAGTGCTCAAATCTCGTGTTTTCTGAGAAAGTGATGACTCTCCTGTGACTCACACGGAGAGCATGCGAAGTTCTAGGGTGTTGAGTTTTTATAGCCGCATAATCTTCATTGCATTGCATATCGTCTTTCCCACCCTTTGCAGTTAGCGTGGATATGAAAATCAGCATTGTTAGTGGTCTAATCTGTATTTAAACTTCTCCTCTGAGACCTTTACTGTCATGCAGCCGTTGACAGTGACTGAATTCGCAATCTGAGAGGGCAGTTCCCGGGGCAGACGCTGACAACCGACAAGTGGCATCGACACGGCGCCTGAGCGTGATGGCTTTAATGCTGGGACTAAGGTTAGTGCAAAGAAGAAACGCCTGCTTGTGGTGGCATGACTGCGGCGTATATCAGAAATTCCCATATGGTACGATATGTGTGCCCCCAGTACCTTCAAGCACAAATGCACACCCACATCATGTGAAACAATAACCAGTCTGTCATTACATCACAGCGAGTCGCAGCACATCATATGGCCATAGATAACACAGTATAATATCTGTACCCTTCACTATGAGGGCATGAAACTAGAGGACGAGATGACACTGTTTTGGGGGCAGTTTAGTAACAGACCAT
>JAOXYL010000045.1:18496746-18507009 GCA_028564955.1 Terapon puta
ACTGCTGCCAACATGAAGGAAAGGTCACAAACACACACACACACACACACACACACACACACACACACACACACACAGATAAATGCTTACCCCGACTTAGCTCCAGACTGTATTTGTTCTCTAAACCCTCTAAAGACACCAGAATAACAAACTGCTGGAACAAGGGATCCTTCTACAAGACACAAAAACATATTGTCAAACACTGTATGGCAAGGACATTTGACTGACTGCAGTCAGGACTGTCCAAAAAGAAGGCTTGCAACGAAACCATGTCAATGGGTGGCCCTCTTTTGGCCAATTTTTTTGGCTAAAATAAAAGGATTAAAATGGTTTACTTTTACCCTAAAATGGTTTAACTTTTGATGTCTTTGAAACATTTCAAACATAAAGGGTTCTTATAATGTCGAATATAACCTCCTTTCCTTTCAATGAGGGTCAGAAGTCACAGGTCAACTAAGTTAGTGATTTAGTTTGGTTTCTGATGACTTCTCTGCCGACACTGTGTATTTTCTTCAGGGGGTACATTATCGAGCCCAACAGCTTCCAAAAGCTTTGTAGATTCAGACAAAGTGGTTTTGTTGAGGCACAGGCCTTAAAAACATCATACTAAAACATTATTTTTCTGAACAGCAGCAATCACTTGCATAATAATTTGGCACGCAGTGAATTTCTTCTTTGTTTAATTCCATTAATAATAACGTCACAATTGGCTTGTTATATAGATGAAAAAAACACACCTGGCACTTCTGGAAGAAATCCTGGTTGACGACCACATCATACGCGGTGCAACCCTGAGAGTCTGAGAAAAAAAGGGACAGAATAAAAAAATCTGTCAAGCATATTCTGAAAAAACTAAATACTTTTAAAACTGAAAAATTAGAAGGTCCTGAGATGCACTGACTATGGACTATCAGATTATATACGACAAGTCAATATAAATCCTTAAACTTCAAAGTTTCAAACATCTGAATCATATTATAGAACATTTCCTCTTTACAAAAAGAAAACTCTTCAGTTTTTCTTCTTAGAAGACTTGGTATTGACTTGGAAGACTAATGTAGCTGTAGTAACAGACTGCTGCGTGGGAGAATCATTTCCAGATGTCCAGAAGCTTTGGGGGGAGCTCTGGGACAGGAAGTTCGTTTGATTTGACTTATTTGCCTGTGCAAGGGGTAGATACGACCTTGGACATTTGCACTCTAAGTTGGCTTTACATGTCCTTCACCAATATTTATCTTACATTTATTTAAGTTTGTTGCAAGTAAAAGGACACTGGGCTGGAGCTCCTTCTTCTCTCAACTGTGGACATTTCTTCCGATGTACCTGTTCACAAGAAACTAAAGGTGTGCATGACCTTTTACAGTTAAGATTTGTGCTTTCCTAAAACAATATCATCTTTGGTTTTAGTTACTTACTGTTGTCAACTTCCGTGTGCGGCTCGCCGAGGCTCATGGGAACTCTGTAGCCACTGGGATCGTCTGACTGGAGCAACTCTGCGAGCTCCTCTCTGGAAAGTTCTGGAGGCGATGGGACAGACGTAGACTGGCAGATGTTGATGAAGACCTTCTGCTTGCCTGGCTCTGACAGAGTCTTCACACACATGCCTGGGAAGGAGGTGGAAGAGAGAGACAGACAGAGAGAAACAAAACGATCATGTCCATAAACAAACTGGCTTCATTTCACAAGTCTTGTATCTGACTTGGCTACTCACCAGGTTGTGGACGAATCACTTGGGAGTCTGGATTTTCAGTCTGCATCTTTCCCATAGTCTAAAGAAATAGACAGGATAGACAGCAGGTTTAGATTAGTTCTGGGTGGCAGACCCATTGGGAAGTTTATATGTATGTACATGTATATATATATACACACACATATATATATTTATGTGTGTATGTATATATGTTTGTATATTAATAACTGTTGTATAGGATATTTCTTTATGATACACCGTTTACTTAAAGCTTGAGGTACTGATAGTGGAAAATGAAGTGAGAGGAAGTCCAAAAAATAATGAAAACACAGTGGAATGCACACATGGTGTATTAATGACGTGAGAGGACAAAAGGTCATCCTCAGCCTTATGACATGGAGATTTTGGCTCTGTGCTGTCCCCTTGGATGATTCCTGCTCCACAACCATCAGACACAGCGTCTCACGTTACATGAGTTGGTCTCTTCATGAATCAATGTATTTAATGTTTTTTGCACCTCAGTCTGTGTCTGCCTGTTGTATGTTTTACCTGGCATACAACAAATTCCCCCTCAGACACGATAAAGTTAATGTGGAAAATGGCACTGGTGGAGAAATCATTGAGTTGAAGTTAATAACCGTTCATGAATTTTTAATGTTTTATATTATATTATATTCTTTTGAGGGCTCAGACTGGGATCATCCATTTATGACTGATATCTCTTATAGTTGTTTCATGCATCAGATATGATTCAAACCAAAGTGAGGTACAATCACAAGCTTTCATTTCCAGCTGTTCTCTCTCAGTCTAAGTCTGTCTCTCTTCCTCTGAGTTGTTTATTTGGATGATTCCTGTAAGACGAGAAAAGCTGTGGTGCAAGCCTGTGTTGTATGACTGTATGACTTCTTTTGGAACACTTCATCCCTATGCAAGTGCTCCTGAACAGTCTTTAACTGGTTATAATAATTTTCTTACTAGACCTCGAAGAGAGAAATGTTTCTGAACCATTATTAATTAAATCAATCTTTTTTTGGGGGGTGGTTTGAAATGAAGGATTCACTTCCTTGCCAATGAATACTTTGCCATTTTCTTACCAAGTGGTGGGTGGAAAGATGACACCACCCTCTTTGTTTTGCCTTTAACACAAAAGCTCCCCTGTGTTTCATCCAAGACATAATTACAGTCATTAGCATGTGGTTGGGCCTTTGCTCAGTTCTGTAAACTCAGTGAATTTATTGCCAAAGACTTATTTGGTTTGGCATGATGTGCACTTACATTTTGAAGCATGATGTTTAACTATAATTGACATGAATGATTCCGTTTCTTCACCGTATCACTATTCCTTACTTTTAGTGTCCGTTACAGTGTGCTTTAACATGTACTGTCCTGTACCTGTCACTTATGATTGCTGCTGAGTAAAAGTTAGGTGGCTTTGGTTTGACCAGATGAACAAGAAGGAAATATTACCTGTAACAGCAGCTGCTGGTACAGCTCCTCCTGCTGCTGTAACTCCAGCTCGGAGTTGAGGAGTGAGGAGTCTGTCGTCATGGCTGCGGAGAAAAATCACCTAAATTAATCAAACATTCAAAGACGTACTGGAAAGACTTACAAAATGAACCAAGAAGCTATCAGAAATCATTCGATAAAACATAAAATATTTGTGAAGTATGTCTTGTCAAAAAGTGACTTTGCATAACTCTGATATGACACATTATTTCTATATTATTATATTGATGTTTCCACCTTGTCCTTTATGAGATGAGATGAGTAGATAGACTTGATTGCAGGTTTTCCCTCAGTTTATAGTTTATCTTGTGATGCAAGATGTAAGATCAGGACAGGTATATCCTGAGATGAGGGTAACTCTGCTCAAGAGGGAGAGCCCGACCTGCTCTCTGACAGGTGTTCATGAACAAACCCTGAGTCTGAGGTAGCTGTCGGACACAGGCTGTTGTTTCCTCATTTATAATTTATAACAGTAATTAATTAGTAATCATTTGTAATTCGCTGTCTCACGTCTGGAGATGATTTTAAACCCTGAAAGATGTATCACCAGTCTCTGATTACGCCACTGCTTTTCGTCATTTATCTGAACATCCCGTGGCCTCACATCTCTGAAGTTACACACAGCGCCTCACATGTTACATTAGAGAGCTCATACTGGGGTAATCTAATGTCATTTATGAATGATATCTCTTATAGTTGTTTCATGCATCAGATATGATTCAAACCAAAGTGAGGTACAATCACAAGCCTCCAGGTTTGAGTAAAATCTACCTCTGAACTGCTTTCACTTCCAGCTGTTCTCTCTCAGTCCCTGCCTGCCTCTCTTCCTCCGAGTTGTTTATTTCGTCTTGTTCAGTCTCCTTATCAGCTCGTATTACACACTCCGCTAAGATGACGTAATGCGACCTAACGTTCCCCCGCCGTTGCCATGGTGAATCGTAGCATCCGGGCTCACGTTTTCACCCCGGGTAAACAAACTCATGGTCGACTGAGCTCACTAAGATCAGCTGTGCTGGAGGTGAAAACGTAAGGTTTCCCCATCCCATTAATGTTCAAGTATCATAATTATTATTAACTCACAATTCTCATCTTATAATGTTCGGCAGGGCGCGTGCTACAGGATGATAACATGAACAGGTCGTGGAACTGTCTTAAATTTTAACCAGACTCAAGGACTGTGAGGGTCTGCTAAAGCCACATAGCTTACACACACAGGTGTCAGGGTGTGTGGGAGTAAGCACACACACTCTCTTCCACTCATGGGGTAATAACAGTTAAAACGGTCGGCTCCAGCCTCGTGAGGTGTTAGCATAGCTGCTAGCAGCTTCCCAGCGGGGCACACTAACCGACCGGCTCCGGTCTTCGTTTCCTGTACAAAGTCCTGTCCCCCCCTGCCGTGTATTTCCCGTGTGTTTCCCGTGTGTTTCTCGTGTGTTCACCGCGTCGCCACTCTCAGCACGCGTTAATAAACGTGTGTTTACCTGCGCTCAGATGCCGGTTGCTGCTGTCAGTCGTTCACCGTGGGAACACTTCCGACACGGGAGTTTCAGAATAAGAGCGTAGAAATTGGTGTTGGTAAAAAAAAAAACAAAAACAAATACATGCACATAAAACAAAGAAATAGCAAGAGAACTAGATATATAGACTGGCATACAAAATGAACCATGGAGGTCCAATGAGTTCTCTCTCCATTCTCTTCCTGATTATCTTCCTTCTCTTTATGTCCTCATGGGTGTATGCTCCAAATCTTTCATGGTTTTACAGTGAGTTTTTTTTTTCTCTCAACCAGGTCAGACTCTCTCAAAATCCTATTTTTATTTTTTCTAACACTTTTTGTATTTATAGATCTCTGAACTTTGTACTATGCCCTCAATGTCCCCTCTCCCATATTTCCCAAACTTTTGCCAATTTGGGCAGTTTTGTCTGCTCTACCTCCCCATTCCCCTATATGCCCTCATGGACAGTCATCCAACAGAATCTTGTCTTTGCAATCTCTAAACTTTGAAAAGGCTCTGTTAAATAAGGAGGTAAGGAGGACAGCCACAGAATCTATGCAGGACACAACTCTTTCAGGCGTCTTCATTCCACTGCAGAACTATCAGCATGTCTTATTGAAATGTTAAAACTCTGGGATATCCTTCCACCAATGTTAGTTCTCATTCTAGTCATATGAATTCCTCTGACAACTTTGCCATGATCATTTTTAGAATCTGTATAAATGCTGCAGGTACATTACGCTCGTAGAATTCCTCTATTGCTCTATTGTTACCTATTGCTCCCATTACCTCTTCACTTCCTTACGGAAATCTACCTCAGTGTTTAAGAAAAACCACGTGGGAATAATACTCAAGAGATAAGATAAGGTAATATAAAAAGTTCACTGATCCCACATCAGGGATATTCACTTCTTACAGCAGCTCAAATAGTGAGACAAATATGAAAAGAGGTACAGAAACTAGACATATAAACATAGATGGTAAAAATTGCGTAAATACACTGTCATGTTTTATTTGAGAGAAGACAGACAACGACATACTGTTTATTCAAATTGGATCATTAAAAAGCTAATACAAGGAACTTTTCTATGGCGCCTGTGTCTCCCTTATATGGTGTTTTTTTCCCCTGTATGTGTGAGAATCATCCTCACTGTTTCTATTTGTTGCAGTGTTAACCTTGAGTTCATTCTTTATATCCTGACTCACCCTCTCATTCTATTTTATCCTTCGTACAGGAAGCAGGTTTAATGCTCGTATCCCTCTATCTAAACTGTGTGCATCAGTACATAATGTCCCAAGCAATACAAATAACCCAACAAAGAAAAATAACCTAACGACACCAGTAAAATAGTGAATTAAGATATTGTTTGTGAGTTGTTATTGCACTATACAGATTGTTATCGCACTGGATAATAAATAGCGCTCGATGACTAAAGTGATTCAGTGATTAAAGTGAGAGGTGACAGTTGATGGTCATAAATCATAGTTTTATACTATGTTGACTTAAAGAGTTAGCGCAACTCGGTGTAGCAGTCCGCGGTTGAGGGAGCCCCCACAGTTACATTCGTGTAGCACACACCCTCAGTGAGATACTCTTTACCACACACAAGATATAAATGATTAGCTTGTCCCCTCCAAAATCCAGCATGAGCCCTTCTTGACTCTACCTGTATTAGACTTTATTGATCCCTTTGGGATTACTCCCTAAACAAAATTACCTTTTTTAGAGTATTGCATTGATGAAGGTTGTTGTAACTGCATTTGTGCATTTTTTGAGAAGATAGTTTTGTACTCGGTGTATTCAGGTGTGTCTTGGCTTCCGCTTGGTAAACACAACACACATAATCAGTAGGGGATCTCATTTAAGGATATGTATTAATGACTTATGATCCACCTAACTGTAGCGTTCATATGGAGGACTACATTCTTGTATTTAGTTTCCACTTTTTTGATATGAGCTTTCCAGACTATATTCCCATGTATTAAAATGTACTGGCTTTCTCCATGAAATGTTCACACAAGACTTTGGATCTGCATCTCTCCCTTTCTTGTAAGATACATGTGGCGCTGTTTGCGTGTTTAAATCTTAAATCACCGGCTGTGGGACCATTGTTCTGCTCTCAGTGTTGCTTCATTGGATGTATCCAGTAATTTAAGTGAGTCTCATCCTCTTATCCACATAGCTCCATAGTTGACATAAAGCACTGACCCTATCCTTCAATCTTTATTTAAAAATTATTAATCATTAATCATATCAGCCATTGACCCCAAAAAAGCAAAGTAATTATGACAAACAAATATCCTTTCAATCATGAGGTCCTGTACTGTAGATCTCCAGGGGCTTTTGTAAAGACTTACAACACACTGTAAAAGTTAATTATTACAAAGTGTGTTGCATGCCTCAGTAATCTTGATCGCAATGGTTAGTCAGTCAATTAGCAGTTATTCAATTCCTTTTGAATGTCACACACCCTCCACTTTGTCATATTTGCTGAAACTGTCCCTCTGTTCGGACAGTACACAATGTAGCCTTTATTAATTAATCTAACGCTTTAAGGAGTTTAAAAGGAACACTGGCTAATACTGGGTAGTGTTAATAATCTACACTGTTGTCAGTGTCAGTGCATCAACACTGCCAGACAACACTTTTCACTAACAAGTGTAATTTATTAACTCTGAGGGTGTAGAATGTCACGAACAACCAAATCCCCCCTGCATCATTTCATGAGCGATGAAGGTTGCATATGATACTGATTTTCTCCCATCAAACATAGATACAGATCAGTTGCTCAGAGTGGAACAAATTGAATGCCTTACCATCTAATATAGAGAGCTTTTTTTATTTTAACAGTTAAGGGTCTTGTTAAAAGAAGATCATATCATACATTTACAATATACAAGAAGAGTCAGAGGACAATATTTTAGATATCAAGGAGAAATGGGGACTAGAGATGACTACCATCATCACAGATGAAGACTGGATTCTTTCGTATAAAGAAGGACACAGAACAACAAATAGTCCTACATGGGAGGAATTTGACTGGAAAGTTAAGATGAGATATTTTAGGACTCGCCTTCTTGCTTCTAAATTTAGTAATCAATGTTGGAGGAGCTGTGGTCGGGTGGAGATCACATCCATAGTTTCTGGGACTGTCCAAAATGATCAGAGTACTGACAAAATAGGACGGATAGATATAAAAAATGTTTAAACATAGATCTCCCATTTGAATCACCCTATTATATAGTGGGAATCACACCACACATCACTGAAGATAGAAATAAAGAGGTATTATTAAGATTCCTTCTTTTAATTGCATCATCAAAGTACATTGCTGATAATTTACAAGTTAGAAATTAACCGTAGCATCTTTCACAATTATACAAACAATCCTGTTGAACAAAGGCATCTTCATTTTCAACAGCAGAACATCCATCAACTCATTCCCGCAAACGAAATCTCCAAAAGTCCACAGGTGAGAGGAACTCCGACTGAACACCTGGCCAGCTTTTTCTCTGTGTATATCCACAATTACTATAATTGCAAAACACCAGTTTTATCTCATATGGCACCACTCCTTACATTAAATCATGCCAAAGCAGAATTTTGCTGAATGGCACCATATAGATCTGGACCTGGATAAGCTTCACTGAAAACTGGCAGCAGCTCTTTCCTGTAAACACTCCAACAACAATTTGCACTAATTGGCTGATAGAAACCTTGTAAAGGTCATCAGCAACAGAACCCTGCACACACTTCAGTGCATTTTAAGTTCTTTTTAACAAAAGAGTTCTTCCTTGGTTTCAGGCTTGATCATTAATAACATGACATGCTACTCTAGCACTCCCGGTTAACAATTTACAATCTGGCAACGAGACAGGGGAAAACACAGACAATATATACACAAGAGGAAATGGGTGGAGACAGTCAGGGCGGGGCAGACAATCTCAGCGGCAGGAAAACACATGAGCTGATAATGGAATATGAAGTAAGGACGAAATCAAGATATGGAAAGGCCAGAGGGCACGTGTTAAAGGGAGGAGGCACTTAAGGGAGCTGAAATGAGAGGAGAGTTAGGGATTTCAAAATAAAAGACATGCCAGAACAGGAAATGGGCTCAAGTCAGACATGAAACTTAACAAACATGACGAGAGAACAAATGTCTCACATAGCATTGCTGAAAAGGGTACTTGCATTTCATCAGTTTCTCAAATACAAGAGAACAAATTCAACCTCCCATTTGGATCCCTGGGCTCCTCATTGCACCGTCAACATTAATGCATAGACTGTGGTTGGATGAAAGAGTCTAATTTACGTGATGCCTCATCATAAGATGGATGTTTAAAGAGTGGGCACAGCAAGTGCACCACATGGAATCAACTCTGTATTGAAACAGTGACTGAAGAGAAAACCTCCCGTGCTTCAAACAACTCAAGCAACTTCAAAGTAGTCGTAGGAAATTCATTTGATATTTCACCAAGTCGGATGTATACAGGAAAAAGATATGGGAAAGAAGGAAGCTGCAGGTGGGTCTTGAACCACATTTCACCTGTGCTAAGATGCTGCCTTCATTTGGTCGTCAACGGTCACGTCACTTGAGCGCCTCATCACTGACATAGCCTCCTTACATTCATCACTTTACAACCCTCCAATTAATTTCAAGGTACAGATCCATTTTTGTTCATGAGGTTTTTCAGGGTATGGACTTAAACTACCTTGTCAAAAAATTCAGCGTAGTTATAGACATCCTCTGACTTAAGCACCCCATTCGGTCACGCTCTTTAACTCTGCAGGAACCGGCATATCGCCACTTTCAAAGGGGAGAAAGGAAAAATATGCCATACTACATGGAATCTCTTTCAAAAACACAGGCACAAATATTTCCTCAGTGACTGCAAATTAGCAAAGCAGCTGTCTCTCAATAATAACACAAGCTTATGTAACCTATAAATAAACTCATCCAAATAAATATTATTGTTCACTTTAAAGGCAGTTCAGCAACAATTCCAGTTTTCAAAAGAAAACTGATGATCCAACTGTCCGAGAATTTGTTGCCTTTAAAACTTGCAAACGTCAGGACACATTAATCAGCTACAGAAAAGACAGAGATAAACACCACTGAACGTAATCATGCTTTTGTGTTGACAGGATGCAGCTCTGACCACCTACTCTTAGTGTGTTTGGACTTTTTTCCCCTGTGAAATATACCAGTGAGGAAGGTAGACTATGAACCTTCAGCCCCCGCAGGTCCAGTAAGTTTTGGGCAAGTAGACCAAATTGGAAAATAAAAGGGGTGGAGCGTTAAAAAGTCACAAAGCAGCATTTTGAATAAGTTATTCATTACAGTCACATGTGGACAAACTGGGGCAGATGCTTGCTTGCAACATTAATTGTATTCTCCACTTGATGGCCAACGCTCAATTAAAGTTAGCCAGATTTTCTACTTTACAGACTTCATGCTTGCAGTCATCCAGTTTGACAAGAAATGTTTAAAGGGAGATAGAAATATATATATATATATATATATATATATATATATATATATATATATATATAAAATTATATATATAATT
>JAOXYL010000045.1:18579072-18589810 GCA_028564955.1 Terapon puta
CACACACACATATATGCTGTTTCCTGACCTTCTTCAAGTGTCTGATCTTATACAGAACATGACTCTCAGGGTTAATTGAGACACTGAGATATATGTGTGTGTACTCTGGCACATGGCACCACAGCACTAAAGTTTTCCCTGCATTTTGTAAAGATAAACCACACAAATTGGCTACATTGGAAACCAACGTGGAAAACAAAAAAGCTTTTTCAATTTCAGCTTCCATCAGAGGGCTTAATTAGCAGAACCAAATCATCTCCATTGTTCGGCAGACAGAGGCAGAGCCCGCACACCCCCGCCAGGTTACAACGGGTGAAAATAAAGACTCCATCCCTGCTGCTATTTCTGCAGGCTGGCGAGTTCAGGCCCGCGTGACCCAGACCCAGACCCAGACCCAGACGGAGGGACGAGCAGAGGAAGGGGGGGGGCCGGGACCGTACCTTCATCAGAACCGACTCGGAGAGCTTCTCCCTGTTGACGATCTTGATGGCCACCTTCTGCCCGGTTATGCAGTGGACGCCCAACTTCACCAGGCCTGAGGCGCGCAGACAGGAAGAAGACGTTCGAGGACGAGGCATCGCCGTGCAGTGTGAAAGCAGGAAGGAGGGGATGGCATCAATAATTCACACGGCTTTACTGACACTGTCACTGGCACACAAACACTGGCCAAACTCAGCACACAAAAAAACACTGAAGACCTGCTGGCACCCCCTCACCCCACACATACAAAGACTATCTATCTATCTATTTATCTATCTATCTATCTATCTATCTATCTATCTATCTATCTATCTATCTATCCATCTAGGCCCTACCCTACATAAGAAGGTTACAGCAGACTAAAAACATGCAAAATAATCTGTATTAAAGATGTTAAAGTTGTTGCATTGCATCATGAATGGACTGACCCCCCCCAACCCCCTTTTTTTTGCAGACGTCCTGGTTCAGGATGATTCAGGAGGCTCCTACCTGTCTGTCCCTTCCCGAGGGTCTTCTCCAGCCGGTAAGGCCCCACGTACTGGCTGGACTGGCCCACCGTCAGCTCCTTGCTGCTCATCCTTCCCGGACACGGATCTCTCCCTCCCGATTTTTAAGGCGGATCAAGACAGATCGAGGCGCTCCGGCTCCGTGCGTAAAGCCCCGGCGCACATCCCAGGCCGGCTTGGACGAGGAGGAGGGGGGGGTGGGGGGGATGGAGGGATGGAGGGAGGGGGGGGGGAGGCTGGTCGTGATCTAAAGCCGGGCCCCGCAGGCTACTCCCATGCACTTGTTTGTCACGCGGTGCGGTTTTCCGCGCGCGGAGCGAGGAACCGGCCCGACTGAGGCCGAGGAGGAGGCGCGCGCTACGGCAGCATCACCCGGAGGGGGGGGGGGGGAGCGCGCGAGGTCCGCCCGGTGCCGGCGATGGGAGAGGTCCACATCCAAGCCACCACCACCACCACCACCACCTTACCCCCCCACACACACAGCCTGCTATAAATAAAACAGCCGTTTAAAGCTTCTGCAGCTGCTTCCAAAGTGGAGCAGAGAAGAAAGATGTCATTCAGGCGCGGGCAGGGAAAAAAAAAAAAAAGAAAAGGGGGGCTACATTGGCCACGGATTGATTTCTGTAAGAGCAGAGTCTCAGATATCCCGAGTCAGAATGGTCCTGATTGAATCCATTCCTCCGGTCGATATCAGGGACCCCCCTCCTCTGCGCCGTCCAAAAACGCCTCCACCGTCCTCCCGAGCTCGCACATCCCCCTGTTTTATTCCCTTCTTCTTCTTCTTCTTCTTCTTCTTCTTCTTCTTCTTCTTCTCCTCTTCCAGCCAGGCCTCGCTCGCTCAGGATCTGCCTCTCTCTCTCCCTCTGAGCGTGTGTGTGTGTGTGTGTGTGCGTGCAGATGCGGCGTTGCCCGGATAATAATCTATTATCACAACAGCATCAGCAAGAAGAATGGGTTTTCCAATATCCGGTGCACACTTTGACTCACCCCTCCCCGGCCCTGCATCGGGAGGCAGAGGGAGAGAAGAGGAGGAGGAGGAGGAGGAGGTGGTGGTGGTGGTGGTGCTGCCGGTGGGGCGGGGGGGGGGGAGCGTGAAAAGGAGCCTCGGAGCGTCGGGAGAGGCCGGGGCCGGAGACGCGCCCTGCGCCGGGACAGACGCTCCGTGCGCCGGGGGAGGATCAGCGCGCGGCCCCGGGATCAGCCCTGTTTCCAGGAACAACGAGCATCCTCAGCTGGCCTGGTGGCAGCCGACTCCCCTCTCTCTCTCCCTCCTCCTCTCTCTCTCTCTTCCTCTCTCTGTCTCTCTTTCTCTCTCCCCGGCCGGCCGTGCTCATGATATCACCGCATCTCCTCCCCTCATCTCTCGCTCTCTCTCTCTCTTTTCTTGTCTTTTTTTTTATATATCTCAAATGCTGAAATAATCTCTTCAGGCTGTCAGAAGTTATCCACCTTCCACGGGATGCTGCCGTATTCCCTTTCTCTTGTCTCCCCACCTCTCTCGCTCTCCTCCTCCTCCTGCTGCCTCTCTCTCTCTCTCTCTCTCTCTCTCGCTTCCTTCTCCTCATCGGTCAGCATCAGCATCCGGGTTCCGCTTCTCCCTGCCTCCCCGCCCCTCCCCTCCGACTGTCTCTCTCCCCCCCCCCCTTTTTTTTTTTTTTTTTTTTTTTTTTTTTTTACTACAGCAAAGTTCCTCTCCTTGTGATTGGCTGCAGCAGCAGCAGAGGAGCTTTCAGGATGTGAAGAGCAGAAGCACCACATGGACCATCACAGCTGCTCTCTGCGTGACAGTAAAATGATTTTAGATTCATAGAAAAGAAGGAAAAAAAACACTAATAGGTATATTATCCTAATATTTTATTTTAAAAAAAGGGGACACCAAGCAACCTTGTACTAATGCATGACTCATTAGAATTTAATGTGTGAGTTAACGCAGGCCCCTGCCCTCGCCGCTGTGACCTGCCCCGATTAGCCCTCACTTGACAGGTCATAAATGTTAATCCACAGTCACTTCAGCTGGCCTTCGCATGCAGACGTCTACATGTTGCTGCACGGCCTCGTTGTCTGTATGGGACAGGATATAATCAATATGATAGTCTACCAGGGGTTGGAAATACATAAACCCACAGCACAGTATCTCGTATCTTATCTTATGTGAGGATATTATTGCTTTTTTTCCCCCACCAAGGCTAAGTGTTTCATCGTTACAATCTCGCAGGGAGGATCATTAAAACGCTCCACAGAGAAATTTTCCATTCGAGGGGGCCATTCGCTTTTTCATTCATCCATGTGCTTATCAGGGATTTGGGCCATTTCATAGACTTCATCTCAGGTCACTCAGTTGTCGTCTGACTGTCTCAGAAATGAAGCACCGCATCGCTGATAATCCTGCAACAAACGGAGGGAATTTGTCAGGGATGTTGTCATGAAATCAAGCCTAAATTGGAATTTTAATGCCGTCCAATAACATCTCAGCAGAAATGATGCATTTGTCTGCATTTGTTGCTGTTTCTTTGTTTTTTGTGTGTTTGTTCATATACAGGCCGAGACACGGTTCATATTTTTCTTTTCAGCCTCACTTATAGAAATGTGTGTTTGTGAGATTGTGTTTTCAGCTGCTTCCAAGGTGAACAATTTCCTCAATAAAAAAGTAAAGATTAAAATCACTTAATTGTTGAACTACACCCCTGGGGCAGATCACAGTGTGCTCTTAAAACGCAGCACCACTGAATGCTGTGATTAAGGTTCACATTGTCATGTCCGTATGACGCTCGCTCCCAAATCTTTATCCCTTTTTTAATCTTAATCTCTTGATGCAGTCAGGTTGATGGAGCTCAGATTATCTAATGGTGCCATTGCTGATGGTGTCACAGAAATATACTTCCTGTACTTCTCGTCGTACGAAGCATCCATACATGCACTAAAAACAAAAAAATGTCTATAAGCATCACAATATTAATAAAATGTCATGTGGGTGGTTTTTATTCTTAGTGCTGTTAACAAGAACATGTTTAACTCCTGTTAAAGGTTTTCCATGGATGAATCAGGAAAGTTGCAGGAATTTATGCAAGTACATTTTCCAACCACAGGATGGTGCTGTTATGCTTTTTATCACCTTCCATTTTTTTCCCCTTGGTAATGGTATTTTCTAGCCATAAGATGGAGATGTAGTGATTGAAGAGTAGAATGACAGGAGAAGATAATATGCTTATACTGAGTGTAAGTGGCCCTTTACCCTGTTTTGTATTCATGGACAACTGATGAGACACATGCTCAGCTAAGGTTGTGGACAGCACAAGGGAATTACATATTTGTCTTGTGTGAGTCATGGCATTTAAAAAAAAAAAAATTAAAGATAGGACCAATTGTGCATGGCCACTGAGGAACACTGGAGTCTCAAGACACTTGTGTCACTGGTTAATCTGGAGCCTGAAAAATATGTTGTTGACACATTGGAGGCTGTTTGTTAATTAATTAAAATTTAATGCACTTTTACAACAGCCTGATATGTGTTGCTCCCTGACAACAGAAGCAGGCAGCTTCTACCACTCTACCACTGAGGCACTGGCACCATGAGGCTTCTTAACTTTATTCCTTTATCAAGTGAGACACAAACAGAAATGAATGAGCTATAGCAGTAAAAAAAAAAGTAGCCATGAGTTTCCTTTTTCTCTTCTTTTTTGAAACCTAAAGGTGCGAACATGCTGTGTTTGTTTGTTTGTGTGTTTCATTAAGGGATTTGAGTTTATTGAGGAGTTAATAAAACTTTTTTTGTATTTAAAATTGCCCACTTGGTGGTAGGTGAGTTTCTTGTCAGGGTCACTCATTGACTGCTGACCACAGCTTGTTTGGAGGGTGGAAGAGGTTTAACCCCCCCTAACCCACCACCACCAACTCTTAGGGTACTTATTTTGAGGTGACCCCTGATCTGACCTAAACAAAGGCTGAAACTGCAAATATAAGAAGGGCTGTCTATAATTATCAAGTGTCAACATAAAGTAGCAGTTTTACTCTGAAAAGGTAACACATTAGGTTCCACCAATACTAAAACTGGTCTGTGCTGTCTTCAGTAACTGCACTGTTGAAAAAAAGAAAGCAGCCTATCATATTTCTTCAGCATTTTGCTTGTTTGGGGACTAGAAATTGAGGTAAATTTGTTAATGTTCCACTGTGGCATTTATTAATGGAGATTTCATCTGTGCAGACTTCCACCCAAGTCACTCCTCTTACACACTCACAGACAAACATGCACTGCCACGCCTCCCCTCACCTCTCACCCTTTACCCCTTACCCTTTAGGCTCTGCTCTGCTGTGTCAGGCAGAAATACTGTATCCCCCCCCCCCAACCCCCCTCAGTGGAATCTCAAACAGGCCTTTAGCCTGACCCCCCCCACCGCTGAGGTGGTTGGACATGATATATCTGATGTCAAATGCAGAGCGGTGCAGTTTGTCAGTGTGTTCATGTGACTGCAACATGTGCTGCCATGTCGTGTAAAGTTTGTCTGTGTGTGTGTGTGTGTGTGTGTGTGTGTGTATCTGTGTGTGTTTGTGCTACATAATGGTCGATGATACAGTTTGTTGTTCTCTGCAGGGGTCCTTAGAAAAAGCTAAAGATTACAATCTCTAGTTGAATTGTTCAAAGTGCCCTCACAAGTATGTGCGTGTCTGTGTGTGTGTGGTTTGTCCTTTCACATGTTTATACCAGGGGGACATTCCTGGAAACATAGCTCGCCTGTTTACACAGGTCACATATGCCGTGTGTGCACGTTACATCACATGTGAACACCTGGACCATCTCATATCATTCTGGTCTCTTTTTGTCCAGTTCAGGTCCTTTTAACTGTATGATTGAGCAAATGCACAGTGAGGCTCCCTCTTGTGTTCATTATAGGCCATACAAAATGAGACCGATTTTTAGATAAAGAAATTGAAATTGGTCATATTGGTTGGTATAAAGTGTTTTAAATCAAATGTTGTTGTAATTCACTCTCACTCCTTTTGCACATTTTTACACATAAAGCTTATATACAACCATGCATATAGTGTCTTTAAATCTATACCTCTGACAGTCGGGCTCTGACTGAAAGGAGAGGACAGGCTAATCTGGGAATGTGTGAGTGTGATGCCAAAAGGAGTTCAAATTTACCCTCTGGAACTGGATTAGGACAGCCAGACAGACAGCTGACAGTATTGATGTCCGTTTGTGAGTGCACGTTTGTGTGTGTGTGTGTGTCCTGAGCATTACCTCTTAGTCAGGTTTCTTTAGGAAATATTACTTTGAATGCCTTTTAGTAGTGTCTCCTGTCTATGCACATTGTTGAATTTCCTTCTATTTCCAACCTTAGAACTGACTGATTTGAATGCTTATGTACTAAACATGCAAAGCGATTGCATTATTTATATTCAAGATGGTTAATTCAACCATGTCATTTCAATAGTTCAGCAGAATGTCTATCAGTAAATGTTTGAATTTCACAGCTGACTGCTTTAGATTCATGCAAACATTTAGCTTTAGCGGTGCTCTCCAGTATGTCTTCAGCAATCTGTATGGTTGTTCACATCTCCTCACTCTATCTTCTGTTCTTTAACCTCAGATATTTTTTCCTTGGGTTTATTTTCTGTGGAAAGAAATATATCCTTACTCCCACACACTAACATGGCACAGACACACAAGACCAGGATTACAGATGCACGGTCAAAGACGCTGTTCCAAATGAAACACAAGAGGACAAAACTCAGTTTGTTTTTATACCAATTATTTGATACTTTTATTTCCATTTATAAGTATTCATCTCAAGTCGACAATTTACATTACAGCCCATCTGCCCTATGGAATTGTCTACAAGTCGATGCGCTGCATGTCAGTCATAGAGGGAGAGGGGGAATGGCGGTAAGACTGAGGGACACCAGATAAGCCTAAAACAGGGGGGAGGACAGGGGGTGGAAACTGTGGTTGCTGCCGCCAGATCCCAAATTCAGCCAGAATCAACACCATGTTTGTCACGCCATGATCACCATCATCATCATCACTGTTGTCATCATTCAATCCAGTGCTGTTGTGCAGAAGGGAATGCTGGGAACTTGGAGGACTCAGTGCAGTGGACCTGGAAGAAAAAAAAAAAAAAAGAGAGAGAAATGAGTGTGGGATGAAGACGGAAGGAGGGAAAATACCTCATTTCCAACAGTGTGAACATGTGATCTGGATCTTAATACATTATCTGGATGAGAGCTGAGACCAGAAAGTTGACCAATCAATTAGTGGACCGACTATAATCAACTATTTTTTAGAAACACTTAATAAACAATGTTTCTTTTTAAATACATCTATTTATTTTCCAGCAAAAATATTGAGAAAATGTAACATTCTCAGTTTCTTATATGGTATACCTCTTTATCTTGAAGAACATGCTTTTTCACATTTCTTTCTTTCATCATTTCTTCATTTTTGTTATCTTACCTCTGCCTACATTGTGATTAGATCTTTTTATGCACATCAGTTAGGTCGGGTTAGGGTATGATCCCACACAAAAAAAAAAAAAAAACACTTTTCATTTCTAAATCATTTAGTGCAACTGCTGCAAATTGTAGGTTTTGCAGAGCTTGCTTTAGCAGTCAGGAAGAGGTGGAGTTATAAGACCTCCTGATTAGACTGGACAAACTGTGGACTGCAGTTACACAGAATGAGTAAGGCAGGAAAGCCACAGGTGTTCTTCATAACAGTCACGTATCCCAGTGAGCTGTGACAGCGAACCTGTAACCACAACACCAGGACCCTGAAACTGAAGCAGCTCAACAGGATTCATGCATCAGTCAGTTTATCTTCACCTGTGCTCTGCCCACTGGGACATGCCAAAATGCCCGCTGCTCTGCAAAGACTCAACTCTGCAGGAAATTTCATGTTGCAAATGAAAAAAAAAAAAAACCGGCTGCCAATCAACCTGGCGCCACTCTCACATTATGAGACGTCCTTACATTTGAGGTTGGAGGACGACTCCTCATGACGTCCCCTCAGCTGCACTCTTCACGCAGGCGGCGAAGGCCTCCATCAGGTCCTTGCAGCCCTCGCCTCCCTTCTCGGCCACGCTGGAGAAATAAATGAACGAACGACACAGTTAATGGCGAGGCCGCGGTGGAGCCCGACGCGCACTTCAACGCCGTGGCATTTCACCTCACAAACACTTGTCCCCGTTTAAATGTCGCCTTTTCACGCGGGTGGCATGCGGGTTGGAAATGGAAGGAGGAGGACTGACGCAGAGCTTTAGTCGAGCTTGTGTCAGCAGTCGGGGACTCAACTCAGCCCCAGTCCGACTAATTCTGTTGACAAGACAGACGCTTTAGTTTTAGGGGCAGAGAGGGCTAAATAAGAGCAATAATATCACCACAGGCTCACTTCTGTGAGGGGATAGAGGATACACTAAAAGATGGAATGTGTGAAGATCACTTGGGGGATTTTCCTGCACTTCAAGATCATACAAACATGAAGTGACCAATATGCCTTCTTTAATGTAAAGATCAACCTATGCACAGTCTCACCCGGATCACCCTCATCACCAAAATAAATGTAGATCAGTGAAAATATGATGACTTGTATAAACCTGACATGCAACAGCAATAAAGAGAGGAAAACCCCAACGAAGAATGAATGGAGGATGAGACAAAAGAGGATAGAAAATGAGAGGGAGAGAGAGAGAGTGCAGATTATTTCAGGCTCCCATGCAGGAGAAAACACAGCAGCCGACACTGCCACAGAGCGTTAGGGTGATGGAGCGAGAGAGAGAGAGGGAGGGAGGGAGGGGGGGAGCCATGTGGATGAACCCATCTGTTTGATAGGACACCGGGAAGGGAGGGAGGTTGCGTGATAGTGCGGAGACGACAGGACACGGAGGTGGGAGGGGGAGCCCGTCCTTTAGCTCCTCCTGCCTCGTGACGTCCGGACATCCCTCCGCTCTGCTTTTCCTCCGGTCATCCCCTCAACCCATTGAAGAGCAGGGCAGCATCCCCCCACCCCCTCCCCCACCCTGGTATGGTATGAACAGAAACCCTTCAACGCATAATCGCCGCCTCTCCTCTATCTATGAGTCATTGTTGGTGACAGCGTCCGACAGCCCTGCGAAACATTCACACGTCCACACAGGAAAATAATTTATAAATGTAATTCAGTTTAAATTTAAATAAGTCAGAGAACATAATTTTGGGCAACTCTGTTATCCGCATTTTACCAAAAGTTAGAGGAGAAGACGGCTTACCGCTCATATCTAAATACAAAACTGACACCAGGAGATGGTTCTCTTAGCATTAAGACTGGGAAAGGGGGCGTGGCCAGTCTGGTTCTCTCCAAAATGTGGTCAAACAAACCTCCCAGGTTGAATTACTCTGTGATGTCTTGTTTCTGTACAAAAGGACTTCAGCCTTTCAGCGCACTGTTGGCTGAGGCTTCACATTTAGCATACTGACTTCCTGAAGCCCCCGCCCGGTTGCCTGGCAGTCTCACAGCAACGACAAAAAACTTCAGGACGACTAAAGCGAGGCGTCGACGTGCAGTCGGGGCCCACGGTGAGACGACCCTCACCAGCACGAGCCTGCTGCGATCACTTAAAAAACACACAACCCGGTGGAAGGAAGCACATCGCGAACATCTGAGAGGCAACACCGTCAATTTACAACATCACAGTAAACGTAATATACTTTCTTATCTGCACGGGGTTATCTCTGCTGCGTTATCTCTTTGTATTGTGGCTGGGCGCCTGTTAGTGATGTAACACACAGCTGGCTGTTGCAGATTATCACTCAGCGCTTTACTTTGCCAGGAGGGATGGAGCAAAGAGTGTGTGTGTGTGTGTGTGTGTGTGTGTGTGAGGGCGAGAAAATGGGAGCCTGCGTTTCTGGTGGCGGGCTTGAGTGCGTGCTTCAACCGAGTCAATGAGTGCTTGTGTTTGATGACCCAACGTCAGTGCAGTCTAACCCCCCCCCCCACCAAGGAGGTGTGTTGTCAGATAATCCTGCCACAGCCCCACTGGCGCACCAGCACGCACACACGTATTTCTCAATCTCGATCCCAGGAGGAGCTGACTGAACCGAGGTGGAGGGAGGAGTCATATTGACAAAGCGGTTGCCATGCGAGAGTAGCCCCAAGAAGACTGCCATTCAAATGTCATATAAATCAGTGTGGGCTGCCTTTATTATGCAAAAAGGATCATAGAAAACCACTTGCGAGAGACGCTATGCACTATAAATGTGGCCTCTCTGCAAAGTGATATTTTTCTAAATAAAAAGTTCTGATTCATACAGAGATCAAAATGTGTCCTTTACTTTAAATTCAAGGCTTAACTCCCAAAAAACGACTATTCTACAGATTCTCTCTCATTTGATTCTACATGTTCACATCTGCCCCGTCCTGACACATGTGCTTACATGTATACAGTATGGCGAGCACAGAGGGGGATTACAGTAAACATCGGAGCGGGGTGGTCACATGTACAGGCCGAGGAGGGAGAGGAGCCGATGACATCACCTCCACCGCTGCCATCACGCAATCTCCTGAGAGCAAGCGCGACTCTATGAGCAAGGTCACGTTACAGGGTCATGGGGCAGAGCCGGGTTGTCATGGCGATCTGGGGCATATCCCAACTTAAATATATTTAGATTCAACATAGATACAAAAGTGTCTAATATTCTGTTTTTTGTGTCGAATATTTAATTTGGCCAGTTAATTCATGTACATAGCCGGTGAAACATCTGCACAGTGTGTAATCTAA
>JAOXYL010000045.1:18640012-18651214 GCA_028564955.1 Terapon puta
CTGGAAGCAGAGTGATGGCCGCAGGACGCTCACTGTGTCCTGGATGAAGGATCCTGCAGCGTTGGTCCTCCTTGTGGTCTCCATGTGTGATTTTGTCCTCGGAGTTAGCGACGCGGCCGCTCAGGATGTTCCCCGCCGCTCAGCTGCGGAGCTTCCTGACACGCTGTCGGCCCGAACCGAGCTTCCTGAGCCGCCTCGGATGACAAAGCCGCAGCTGTGTCATCTTAACCACGGTTCCTGAGCGCGTGTCCCAGCGACAGGTTCTCCGATTTGCGCGCGGCGAGGAACTGAAAAGCGCTGACTTTTACTTTCTGCCTCTGTTAATGGAGGAATGCTCGCCCGTAATCCCCCTACCACCTGCTCGGTCTTACCGACGCTAAGGGAGGCGTCATCTGGCTGGCACCGCCGTGACGGATCTCTTTAGGCGGACGCGCCGCCGCTGGTGCTTCAGGGCGAATCTGCAGATGTGTGTGGTCAGTCATAAGACAACAAGGGGGGCAACAAAAAAACAATTCTTAGTAAAGCTGAGCTCGTGATGGATAACTGTCTCATAGCGGAACAACTCCACCTGCAGCCATCACGGGGTCACGTCACACCGTCACATGAGGCCGTGGTCGTGTGCGGCATGCTACACGTCACCTGAGCACAGCGTGGCTCACAGTACAATGACAAGGTTTTGCGTTGCCATGGCGCCTCAGGTAGCAGCAAAGTACCGTGACTGACTTGTATGCTGCTGTCTTCTAGTGTGGAGAGTATGACCCCAAGTGTGAACAAAAAAAAAAAAAAAAAGTTGCGTAACAGTTCAGGGGCTTCCGGAGGCAGTGCGACGTGATAAATTATTTCACGTGAATTTTTTTTTAATCCGGGGTGCGGAGCCCGCTCTTCATCTCTGTTTGAGGCTAGTGGCTACATTAGCTGCAACCAGAAAAACACGACCGAATCCCTGAGCTGTCAAAATGCATCATGGGTTATGAAAGAAAGTAATCTCTGGTTTGAGCCTGACGGTGTTACAGAGGTACTATTATAAATCAGTGGAGTACTCTTTCAAACACAGAGAATTAGCTTTTTGCTCCATCTGAGAAGTGTTGCCCTGCCACAAGCTTTGACTCATGCTACTACCAGGGGCATCGTGGGCCATGACAGATTTTTGTTTTATTCCATCTTAGTGGGAGACAACTGACTGGTACAACTATCACAGTGACGTTTACTATGTCGAATTGTCGACCGAATCTTTTTTTTTCCCTTAAAACTACTTCATTTTAGGCTCAGAAACATGGCTGGAATGTCCAATACTGAGCATCCAGGCAGTGATAATAAAAATGAGAGACTTGCAAAATTAAAATATTTATTCAACACCCTTCTTAAAAAGGCAAACTTTAGTTGAGGCTTTACTGAGGTAGAACCGTAACATTCGTTTCCTACAGTCGCTAACAAACAACACGTTTTAAACTGTGTTGGGCATGAAAAAACAAGACCGGGGCAAAAGCGCCTTTTTCCACGGGTTGTCACGTTACTTTTTGCTGTGCAGAGTTTACAAAAATAAAACAGACGGTCTGCCCATTTTTTTATTCACGTACATCATGTAGGCCTAAATGAGCAATTTTTCTCTAGACAAAAATATAATTAACAAGCTCTTTATCGTGCTGATCATGAGTGAAATAGGCCCCAGATGTAAAGCGGCGTGCAGCGTACGACGACAACTAACCGAAACAAAAAGAGATCAATCACGCTGATCTAATCACAAATACAACCAATCAGCAGTGAGAGTAGAATATGTACTGTTTCGGCCTAGTTTTTGTCCAAGAACACAAGTGTGTCCACGTGTTTGGGAGGTGCGGCGTCTATTCACTTTTCCCGTGGCAGGAAAACTGTCAGGGATGCAGAAGTAGCCTTTCGCCAGGCGGCTCAGGTTTTTGAACCTGAAGTGTCCACCAGAGTGCAGGATCCTGGCTGGGTGAGACGCCATCTTCATTTGTGTAGTGCTCTACTGCCAAACAGTCCTCTCCGAAGAGGGAAACCATTGCATCGTTGAGTTTTAGTGTTCTCGGGCTGGTCCTCCTCAACACGTGCAGCATCATCTCTGCAGGGAGCCTGGACAGCAGATCGCTCATATTTTTGGGCACAGCTTCCTTAACCTTGTTGGCCGTGAACCTTGGGTGTTTGTGGCCTGGATCCAAAAAGGATGCGACCAAGGCTGCCTTCTGCACGGTGTCGGTATCTTCAGGATCCATTCGAGAGGTGAGAGAGACTGACACTCTTCTCTTGAATTCTGACACTCCTGGAGACCCCCCCTCACCCCTCTGCAGATGCCTGACAAGGAAATTATATCTTAATAGAACAGTTTGCCGCTTTTTCCAGCATATAGACACAAAGTCATGAAAAACCCCACAAACATTCACCTGGAAAGCAGAGTCAACGACTGATTCTGACGCTTCTTTTTCACTGCAGAGTGCGGTTTGTGGCAGATTCAGGGCACTTGGTACTGGCAGCAGCTCTTCCATGGTGAGCCAGTTGGCATCGGTGGGGTCCAGGGTCCTGGCGCCGGACAGTTTGGTCATCTCTCGGTCTGACAAAACTGATCCAACGTCGCTCCAACAGGTGTTCAAATATATCATAGATGGAATCGCATCTCGTCATTCTCCTTATGTTGCATCGGCGCTTCTACTTGAGCGCCTCAGTTTTGTGATAAAAGTGCGACACAAGACGACTTGCCCCACCGACAACATTGGCGATGGAGATCAGTTCGAAGCCGTCGTAGACTGCGTCAGCTTTGAGATTTTCTGCGGTATGCCTCTCTGGCATCGCACGTGTCCGCAGGATAGCAGTTTTCATTTTCCAGTCTTCAACATAGTGAGCCGTGATAGTCACATAGTGCTGTCCATGTGTCCGTGGTAACAGTCAGGTGTTCAGCTGCACAGAGTGATTATCCTCATACATTGCCACTGTTTTCAGGCACGGCACTTGATGGTCATGCTCAACAAAGGGCGTTAATTGGCGGAAACCTCCCCCGACTAAACTGAGGCAGGACATCTTTAGCTATCACGTCATTAAACGAATGATCCCTTCTGTGCGGTGACCGTCGAGCTTAAGCACTCTCTCGGTGAAGCGTCCACGCTGCTTTGTGATGCTGAAGGCGTCGGGTGTTTTTGTCGAGACGAACCTGCATCCCTGACGAGGATGTGTGAACAGCTCACTCCTGGCCACGTAATTTGCACCGCGCTGCTTTCTCATTAACTTTTGTAGAACTATCCCACACCTTGTTCCTGTTGTTCAGAGCCGTGCGTGCTCCCGCCACGTGTGAACTTGTACGAGGGTCAAGTATCCCATTTAAAAAAAAAAGTGGAAAAGTGGAAGTGGTTTTATCTGATTTCATTAGGGAACAGAGTGTGCTGTTGATGTTTATTTGAACTGGCAACGTTAACTTGAAAGACAAATGCAATTCACAAATAGACATGAAAATCTCACAAGCCCTGCCCCCAACACTTCAACTGTATTTCTTTGTGCAGACGAGCACATTTCGATTGGCGGTCGTTTTATAGAAAAAAAAAACTCGTATCCTTAATAAAAATCCCTCAGTGCTTCATTATTCGCCTGTGTCACACACTTCAGCAGGTCAAAAGAGGCTTGAGAATTAATACACAGCTGTTGTTGTGTTTGCTTGTGCTGCTTCGGCTAATAAACTCAATGTACAACTACAGGAGGGTTATCTGAGGACAAGGCCTCGCTGAGAGAGGAAGAATGGCTCTTTGAAAGGGAGTGGAGGAGGGATAAACCCTATTTACCTACAGAGCCATGCTGTTCCTGATATAGTAATCAGTTTCTTAGAAAAATATACGTGCAGATATGTGTCAGCAGTAAACGCAGGAGGCGACAATTCTCTAATTCCTTCGAAAAATCACAAGTAATGCACAAACATAAGTAGCTTTTTCACATGAGTTCAGTGTATGAGAAGGGCCTGAAAATAACAATGCAATGTTTCGGCGGCTATAAGAACCTCCATGCCAGCGCTCTTTAGCGTGATTACAAGTCTGACTGCCAATAGCAGATTGAGCGTACAAGAGCACTAAGCAACTGCCACCATGGGCGCTGATTTCCAGCTTAAGTACCCTGGAGAATAATGTGTTTTGGCTCCTTAACGGCTCTTTAAATCAGCTCCTTTGTGATCTGTAGGCTCCTGTATTTAAAGCAGCTCCTTGCTTTTGTTTCATCGCTTCATTCTGCTGGTTTGCACTGAGCCCATAGTATAGCCGAGCCTGATGGGAACGTCGTTAGTTTTGATTTGATTTAGTCCTAAATGATTGGATTAATACAACTGTGACCTGATGGCCGGAGCCACTAGAATTCATCACGTGGGAGAAACGAGGATCTCTACCAGGTTTCGGGGCGATCCACAAGATAGCCGTCGAGACATTTGACTCACAGCAAACAAACGTCCGCCTCGCGCTGGTGCCAGGGTAAAAATCGGTTCATGAGAGGATCGCCGACTGTCTGCATCAGAGCTGGAAGTTCAAAACACTTTGCTGGTGCAGCTGTGAAAGTGCAGCCTCATAGTTGTTGGATTCATCCAAAATTGATCCGGAATCTGAAAGCGAGTTCATTTAGGCTGCAGGATTCTGTTACGGCTTCTCTCCACGGGGTAATCTTTGGCTTTCGCTTGCCGACAGTGGCACATGTGAGAGAATTCTGGGCTTTGTGAATGAGTGATTCTTGGAGAAATTCAAAGAAGCAAACATTTTCTAACGAAGCCGCTCGTCTTTTGATGACTGCGCTGGGAGAGTTTCGCGTGCAAGCAAGTAGGAATGCTCCGAGCGTAAAAGAGCGGAATGATCTGATCCCGTCCTGTCAATGTTAGCGGTCAGAATTGTTGGTTAAACTTTCATACACATCATATCAATAATTTAAACTTAACAACTTCATAGCGTTACACTTGGGGCCTCTGGTACAGACGTTACTTCAGTTTTAATCACCATTCAGAACCTTCCTCTATTGATCCCATTACTTACAAATGCTGAAAGCGAAGCTAGAATTGGAATCCATGAGGGATTCAAAAGGATTCGGGTGTGATGTCACATTAATTATCAATGAAATGCTCTAAACTCCAACCCTGCTAAAAGAATTCGTCCCCTCAGATGATTCAGATTAATGTGCTATTTTAAAACGAGATGGTACCCTGAAACCAGTGACTGCTTTATAAATATACTGGGATATACTAAGGGCACACACAAAAAAAACAACCCCTCATTCGAAATAAAAAAATAAGCTTCAACAGGCAGATACATGCTTATGCACACACACACACACACACGCACACACACACACACACACACAGTCATTTACAGTAACAATCCTATTCTATTTAGATGTTAATTGAATTGAAACACAGAAAGCCAAACATCTCCTCTGATATTTAAAGGCTTCATACTGCAGTTAATTCTGACGCGCGCACACACACACACACGCACCATCCAAATTCTATTTCAGCATCCTCTACTCCAGGCTATGTGAAGTTTTTCATCAGCGTGTGTGTGTATGTGTCTGTGTGTGTGTGTGTGTGTGTGTGTCTGTGTGTGTGTGTATTGAGAATGCTCTGTGACTCAGAAATCACAAAGGGGAGGGGTCAGGGCATGAGGCAGCGCTCGCAAGAACACGTGCATGCTCAATGACACTGCGAGGAACACACACACACACGCACATGCGCACAAACACAAAGCGACAATCCCCTGTTGTTGTCACATATTGAGGCGTCCTGAGCTGTCCTCTGCTTTCTGTGGCTCCATCTGCCCTCACTGCTCCTAATCCAGCTCTCTCCACTAATCCACACGTGCGCGCGCACACGCACACACGCACGCACGCACACACGCACACACATATCTGTATAAACATATGCACAAGATTTCTGCAAGCCAAAAAAGACCAATACACCTGCATGCACACACACACACCCACTCATACGTTCAATAATACAAACCCATCTGCCCACATGAGGATACACACATGCAGATGGCGCTAACTCAAACCGAGACAGGCCTCTGCCAAAGCCTAATTATCTCCCCAGGTAGATGCTTCTTTCGCATCGAGATCATTGCGATGGCTACTTCACATGCTACCTGCACAAGAGTAACCATGGTGACAGGCACACCAAAGGTCAAGGAGAACCAAAAAGCTCCGGCCTGCTGGAGGTGGAAGAGGTGAACGGTCACGGGGTCACCAGAATGACCTGGAAAAGATGTTCGGCGCAACAACCTGAAACGTGCCCCAGCTTACGAATGAAACACGAGACTCCTTAAGAAGAGGAACAACAACAAAAACAACAGCAGCTCTGCAACTGCATTCTTTAACACCCTCTTCTGGATACGAGTGCTTAGCACATCATCAGTGTCACCGGCTGTGACAGCACTGTGGTTTCACATCAGCTTTAGTGGTTAGTGAGGAACTGTGAGGTGCAAAAATACATGAAATTTGACAATCGGGGAAAATATTATCTATCATCTATACCAATGTATATTCTATTGTATATATATCCTAAGTACTTTATCATAAATGTTACACATCTAAGTCAAAGTGAACCTTCATAAACACCACTAAATATATTGGACAGAAAATGACCAGATGTGCCATCATTTAACTGACCAAGGTAGCAGCTCTGTAATGTTTAGATGAGACATATTCTCAACTCAAAATAATACTGTGAACCATGTTTCACAAAGAGGAAAGATTAAAGTGAGCAGGAAGCTAACAATATCTGTGGAGGTGAGGGTCACATGATTGACTGTTGGAGGAGAAGAGTGTAAAATAATTTCTATACAAATGATCATGGGAAACAAACTGAGGACTAATGTTACTACAGAGGTCTCCTTTAAATTCTTCGATGTGTCAGACATGGGACAGTGCGTCCTCCAGTGTGGGAATCATGTAGATACTGAAGAATCTGAAGATATGCAAAATAAAAAAATCTACTGTGAAATTGAAAAAGAAGTCCTATAAAACTCTGTTAATGTGAAAACAATGTGGACGAAATACATTTTTATAATAATAACTCCAGTCTCGGTCATTTCTTACATAATATGGGACTATTTCTTAAAAATTGCACGATGCATCCCTGCAATGTGTAATTCAAGTGTCAGGGTTCACATCTTGGTGGGCTGTGAACTCCCTGTGAATTTATTTAATGAAGCAAAGAGGGCAGCGTGTGTGTGTGTGTGTGTGTGCGCTTGTGTTTGTGTGCACGGCTGCACGTGCTGAAGGAAGCGAGAGCACAGATGGCTGCGTGACGGATTGTTCCGCCTTCCCCTTTTACCTCTCCCAAAAAACACGAAACACACACACACTAAATACACTGTATCCACCCCCGCCTCTCCCCCCTCCATCCAGCCCGACAACAGCCTTTCCTTTATTTATCTGTCGAGCTCAGGCTGCATGTTCCTACTAATCACTTTTTTTCTTCCTTCATTTCGAATGGATCCTGCTCCTCTGTAATGTAATGATCCAGATGTGCGATGTGAAGTGCTCGTGTCTGGACTCAAGTGGTTGTTAGTGTGTTGATGCACCTCTGCATCGGTGTGCGCTTTCATCCATCCATCAATCCGTCTGTGCCTGCAGCCATTCTCTCATCTGTCACTTCTGTCAAATCCACAGTTAATATCTGCTTTCCTTTCATGTTTACATCAAAGATGAACACACACACACACACACAAACACGCACGGACAATCCATCAAATTTCAGCCAACACACACACACACACACACTCGCACACACACACACACACACACACAGTCTCACCCTTTTTCATCTCCCTCCGATGAATTGCTATCCTGCTTGTTGGACATTGGCTCCATGTAGCCTCAGTCCCTTCCAGCAGCCAATCACAGGACGACGAGGCGGACTTCGAGCACGCCAGCCTGCTCAGCATTCGCCGGCGGCCCCTTCAATCGAAAGCCATCTGAGAATCTGGGCAGCGATTGGCTGGAAGGAGCACGGTGGGCGGGACATCAGTGGAAGCAGCAGAAAGCTGGAGAGGCAGAGACAGGAGACAGTGAGAAACAGGCAGTGATGTTACGTCAGTGTTACAGATGCAGCTTCTCTCTCCACCCTGAAAATACGCCTTTCATATTTCAAAATACTATACTTTTTTTTTCTAACTGTTAAAAACATTTGTTTGTGTGCTCAGTACTCAATGTTCATCTGAGTGTGCAATTAAGTTTGGATTAATGAGACGGGAGAACCATTCTGATATTACTTTGGTCATCAGTTCAAATCATTTTACGAAATTATTTGGCTCATAAAATGCATGAAAATAGTAAAATAAAAAGGCCCATCACATGTCTAAAAGTCCAGGTGTTACAGTTCATCTTGAGGGAGGTGAGTCACCCTCAGATTTCCCAACACATGTACTCCTGTTTCAGTAAATGATCTACTTTCATTTATTTCTTTACTTATGAATCTTATTATACACTTCTTTTTGTATACAAGTCTGCCTGGGCATATTCATTGATTTCTTGTACACACACATTCACACACAGTAGTTTTTGATCCTCCGTGTGTTCAACCTAGAAGAAGTATGGTAAGGGTTCCACACTCCAGAGGTCAGAGCCTTTGACAATTTCAATTTCCTGCGTTCACAATAGAGCCTGTGTTTACTGTGCTCCACTCACCACTACAATCCTGCATCTATTAGAGGAAACAGACTGCAGCCAAATCTAATTTACTATAAGCTACTTACGAGTCCTCTGAAAGGAATTTGAGGTAAATTGCACTCCACAGTTTTTAGGGGTGTTTTTTCAGCTTTCCCTTTCCTCTCTGTAGCAAAAGTTCACAGCCACAGTTACACTGCAGACAAACAGGAAGCCATGAAATCCTGACTAACACAGTGTAAAGTAAAATCCTGTTCTCGGTCTCGTCAGCCAGGTACAGTCAAACCGGTGCAGGCACTTTCTGTCAATCAGAAAACTGTTTCCCTTCACGGGCTGATGAAACTGGCCTTAAGAAATATCGGCATAACAATCTGTAACCACAATGACATTTAATGGGATTTTGAGATATGATTTTTATTTTTTTTTGTGCGTCTAGCCACCTGGGCTCTGAGAATGTCAGCTGCACCCGACGGTGCAGAGGATCATCACGACTCATTTATCTTTAATTAAACGGACATATATGTAAAGATGGACGTAGCAGGAAAAACGATATTTGATAGTCACTGAAATCAAATTGAAATAAAAGGAGAATGTCCCCCCCCCCCACTTTCCCTCTGGCACCACCATGAGGTGAAGTCATTTTTTTTTCATTTTCTGCATCTTTACATATATGTCCGTTTAATTAAAGATAAATGAGTCGTGATGATCCTCTGCACCGTCGGGTCAAACTCTTTACATGTTCAGTAACCTGCAAAACGAATGACGAATTCTCTTGTGTGTAGCAAGCCTGAATATAAACATAGATTTTACTTTACTTAAAAGAACACACACCTGTAAAAATGGACAACCAGTAAACCAACACAAAGTTTCATATTTCCTCCTTTTTACTATCATACAGTAACTCTCAATACTTTACTATTCAGTTCACTATTATTGGGATGCAAATTGCATACAAACAACAGACACTAAAAGCGGACGTAGCAGGAAAAACGATATTTGATAGTCACTGAAATCAAATTGAAATAAAAGGAAATGATGCCCCAAGCTTCCTGTGGTAGGTTTTTATTGGCTCCCACACGACAGGCCTCTCTGGTATGTGTTTCCAAAGTTTGACGTGGTCAGAAATAATACACTCCCGGTCATTATCGTTATTAACTGTGTCATGTTTCTATGACTGCAAGGTTCAGAGTGGATTATCCTGCTAATACCGTGGACACTTGTGAGAGATTAAAATATTACTGTCTACTCCCAGTTTGGGTTGCCCCTTCTGATCCTTTTAGGGAGCTGCTGCGCCTGCGTCACGAATCCCATAAATGTGTCAAGTCACGCTCGCCGTTACTTCCAACACGGCTAAACCGCAACTCGGCGAACGGTCGAGGCCTTTCACTCGTCACGTCACCGGTGACCACTAATCCGTGACATTTTTGCGCTCATGCTGTGTGCATATTAGCATGCGAGGAGCAGCGGGCGCCAGACGAGGGCACCAGAGTCAACACAACGCCGATGGTCTGGATGCAGACGTGACCTGGGCTGACCCGGACCCTGCGTGCATGTTTCTCACGCCACTTAGCATGACGAGTGAAAAAAAAAAAACAGGAGGATGCTGATGATGATGATACAGGTGCTATTGAGGTGATGATTTAACGAAGATCCACTTTTTTACTCAGCAGAAATAACTTTTACTTAAACACATGCACAAAGTTTTGCAGGCATATTTGTACTTTGATACATGTGCATCAGTCACACTGATATAGGTCAGGATGTTCAAAGTGATGACCTCAGCCGAACTGTAATGCATACGTTGAGATCCACGTGGGTTATTTGAGTCATCAGGTCAGGTCACTAGTCAATCATTGATTTTTATATTTGCTGAACAGTTAGGATAAACCTGCAGAAACATTTATATTGTGATGAAAAACTAAATTTTACTGGTTTTACATTTTATGAAACCAGTTTAACTTGACATAAACTAACATTATCTAACTGCTAGAGTTTTCAGACATCTTGGATTTAATTTAAATAGAAATTGCAGAAAAAGTCAGTTATTTTCTCTACAATTATTTTCACTACAAATCGACGTTATTTTACAATTACACAATATAAAATATATTATGCAAACAACTGTACATATACATGTAATAGAAAATTAGCATTTTTTCACTTTTAACAACCAACCAACCAAAAAGTGTAATACAGCTTTAAAAAACTTTTTTGATCGGCCAGTTATTCTCATGATTCACTGACTAATTGTTGTTTGAAATATCAGAAAAGAGAAAAAAATGCCTCACGCAGCCTCTCTCAGCACAATGTTACATTCAAAGTCCCAAAGTCAATGTCTTCTGTTTAAGCGATTTAAAACACAAAAAGCGGCAACTCAGATGTGAGAAGCTGGAACGACCAATGAACTGACGTGTTGTTTCACACAAGGTGACTCCTCTTTAAAGGCAGACAGGTGAGACTATGAACACAGGCAATAAGCTATTTGTTGGGGACCTGGGTGTTTTTATGGCATAATAACAGGTAAGAATAAGATAATAGAATAATTTAAAACAGAGCATCTGGCTGTTTCGT
>JAOXYL010000045.1:18698645-18710212 GCA_028564955.1 Terapon puta
TGTGTGTGTGTGTGTGTGTGTGTGTGTGTGTGTGAGAACGCTTACGGGCGGGGCGGCCTGTTTGTCAGTCAGGCATTATGTACAGTATGTACCTCTATCGCATAGTAATCCATCACCCTGTCTCTTTTTGACGATTCTCTCTAGTGCCGTTGTAGTAAAAGTTGAGTATTTCTGTTTCCTCCACTTCCCTCTGCTCGCTTACATCACTTCCTTTTTCCATTCCTTCCCACTGTTTGGTTGTTTTGCTCACTCCGCCACCCCCTAATGACCTTGAGTTCATCGGGTCCACACAGTCTTACTTAAGGCTCCTTCTCACTTTGTTTTTCGCCGTCACATGGGGCAGCAGGCCTGCCCTGAAGACCCACATACGTTTTCTTTTCCTCTCTCAACACGCAATTCAACAATGCAGATACTGACAATTCAAATTAGTTGTTGAGAGAAACTGAACAGCCTCTCTTTCCTTGCGTGCTGACCAATGCTCATGATGATGATCGACACCTTCTGGACCACTTATTTCACAGTTGTCAAAGTACATATCAATATCAATGCTGAATATTTAAAAAAACGTTTCAATACTGACTTTCTGCAGTGTTGATACAGCGGTTCAAGCTGAGCTCTCTCTCCTCTGTCACTCACACACAAACACACATAAACTTTGCATATGGGGCAAATGAGCAAGGAAATGCAAAGGATACCAGCGAGTCCATTAGTAAGCAATGCTACAGAGCAGCGCTAAAACAACACATTTATTAACTCCACGTGTCCACTCAGGTATCAAAGAACTTCTACTCCTGCACCATCAAGAGCATCCTGAAGGAGAACATCACTGTCCGGTACTGGGGCAGCGAAGAGTGATTAGTTATTGTGTCACAGGCAGTGCTCTGCCCTGCATAAAGACATTTACACCAGATGGTGTAAGACGAAGGCTGTTTAAAGGTCTCAACTGACTGCATATGAGCAGATACAGCAGAGCTTCTACCCTCAGGCCACTCAGTTACTAAATACCCAAGAATTACCCCAAACATGTATTTCTATCCATCAATATGTCATTATTTATTCGTATTCTGTTTTACACAGACTTCACTGCACAGTAAACAAAGAACATAACAGTACGTTTGGCGATGATTACACCCTGTGACAAATAAACTCAACCTGAGCTTCAACAAGAAAAGCCTCGTTAGAAATCAATGGGTTCTTTTTTTCTGAAATGCTGGAAGTATAAATAGAAGTAAGTTTGTATTGATCACATCTTTCAAACGTTTAAGAAGAAATAAAGACAAATCTCTAATACACACTTGTTTCAAATAAACTTCTCGATCTGCTGCCCACAGATTTATTGAAAAAAAACTCAAAAATGATTTTTTTTAGGTAGGCCAAATGTAAGGAAAAGTGGTTCAAGACGGTTAATTAACGTAGGACGATGTTTGATTTTATTGTAAAAAAAAGTCAATATGTAAAGCTGCAGTTCTGCCCACGTCTTCTCTCTGTATTTCTACCCACCTCTCAAAAAGCTGGAGGGCAATTTCTTTCTTCTAAAAAAAAAAAGGCAAAAAAAAACCCCTTTACTCACGCTTCCATCCATTATCTCTGTTCACTCCACCTGTGAAGGGTCAGCAGGGGCAGCAACACATTCACACCTAAAGGGAGTTTGGAGCTGCCGGTTAACCTGACCTGCATGTCTCTGAGCCGCGGGAGGAAACCCACGCAAGCACAGGGAGCTCACGAAAAACTCCACAAAGACAGAGTGCAGCTGGCTGGGCCGAGCTGAGGCCCCGCTCCTCTGCACCGACCCAGTTTCAGGCTCGTGTGTGTAAAATGTACGTATGCAAGTCTAACGCTATGACCTTAAAGGCTGTTTGAGACATATCTTGCAACTCAAGGCCTGTTTTTATGCCTGGCTGCCTTTTTTTCTTCAGCCTTCTGTTAGCTGGCTTACTGTCGACAACTTGGGTCCAATGAAGCAGATTTACAGAGCCTGCTGCAAATTACCATCGGAGCAACATCGTCTTTTCGTCCCCACGTTTTCCATTTAGCAGCGTATTCACCGACACTGACGGAGATGGGCACAGAGCTCTGGTTGTTTCTGAAGCAGCTTGTGCAAAACTCTGCTGCTGAGCTCAGTGCAAAAAAAAAAAAAAAAAAAAAAAAAAAAAAGAAGAAACATATTTCAGCGGGATTATTGCACACAGGGGAAAGAGGCACTGGAAAAGGAAACGCTGTCAGCAGAAAAGCAAGCTCAGAGTGAGTTTAAAGGTTTTATCAACTGGAATACGGCACGAGTTACTCCTTAGTGACACATTATGTGGAGAGAGCCTCTAAGACACCTTCCATCACACTGATGCTGCCTCTGCACTTTTCATCCCTTACCGTCCATCCTTTGCAACTAAACATGCTTTAAAATGAAAAAAAGCTGCCTTTTGATGACGTGATTTTGGTGCAGTACTCAATCAGCCAATTTCAGAAACCATCCTTTTGATAATCATGTCTGTAATATTTCAGCATAAACGCCAAAAATACACTGGTGGTAGCAACTCAACTGTTACTACTTGCTGATTTTCTTCATTATCCATTATACACGTTTGAAGGGTTTACTGGAAAACACTTTTTTATCTGCATCAGCCCCATAAAAATGGCGTACTGAGCCTGTCGCCTGAAGCTTCCTGCGCAGGATGAGAGAGTACGGAGATGAAAGGCCCCGATAAAATCGTGCATCTCTTAATCTTCCTCTCGTTTTCACTCATACAGCAGGTTCATGTCATAACAACATGCGAACCACACCAAGATGAGCCAGGTTTGTCATAATCAGATGACGAACGACATCAGATTAAATCCCGTAACAAGGTGAAGTGATGTGTTTTGATAGGTATTTGATAATAACAACAATATGTCTGAATTAAAATGTCCATTTTCCAGTTTGTTACTTTTTTTCTTACATTTTATTGAGTTCAGAGATGACTGATTAATCAAACAACACAAGGCTATTAAGGGGAACTGGTCATTTTCTTTTCAGGTAAATTTTGATGGTGTTTCATCACTTTTTGGTGACATTTGAAACACCTGATGAATTAAAGGGAAAGACTCATCAAGGGAAGACTTGGATCATCGTGCTGGAGGGACCAGATATAAAGTAAAAGTTAAATGGACACTTGCATTTGATTATTGGGGGACAATCACAGCATTTCTGAAAACTGCCCCCACAAAACCCCAACCCCCCCCACCCCCACCCCAGACCGTGGGAGCTCAGACTGGGGCAGCGGCTGCCTCCGTGGCCCCTGTTATGTAACTGAGGCAGGCAGAGGGGAGAGACTGGTTTTCTTTCCTGTCACTCCCTCCCCCTTCCTCACCTCACCCAACCCCCATTTGCTCGCTATACATTAAGCCTCAGACTCGGAAAACCAGGACGCTGCTGTAAGCTATAGGAATGGGAGGTGGTGGCGGTGGTGGAGGAGGGGGGGGGGTGTTAGGAACGGACGTCAAAAGAGGTCACGTCTGGCCGCGGGCAGAGATTATGCCTTTGTGTGTGTACATCAACATACATGGAGTATTTTTACACGGACGGCCTTTGTTTTTTATGATGCTCGAGAAATCCTCACGGTTGCTTTCTAACATTATTTAGCTTTATTTGATTTATTAGATATTGTTTTTTTTTAAAAAAAAACAATGCCTACTCAGACAAATTTCCTTTTCTTTTGATAAAAAAAACACGTCTGGTGGAAGGACTCATAAAGAGTAATAAATGTTTGAAAGGCTGCTGAAAACTAATAAAAGCCACACGCTACCTGGACTCTAACTGGGTTACTGGGAGACTCTCCGGTAAACAATAGTGTGAGAGCGCTTCTTGTGTAATTTTATGTCAGCCTTCAGCCGTCTGCACCTCAGGGAAATATCAGGTCTGGTTCCATATTCATTCCTGTTTCACACACAGCCATGGTTTTATGAGGGCTGTCCTTCTTGTCCCCCTCTCTCTGGAAATGCCCTATTTGAAAATACCACATGTGCACCGGCTCTCTTTGATTTGATGTGAAGCTCACACACACACAAAAAAACAGACAAATGTCAAATGTGTCATGCCATGTCAAAAATGTCATGTCACCCCCAGCTGAGGAACATTATTCACCCACAAGTAAAATGTGGAGTGACAGCGGGCCGCGCCAAACACCACGGCAGGCGGGGGGAACCTATCGTACTGCTCTGTGGAGACTTTTCAGGTTGACAATGAACCTTCTGACTGCGGGAAATTACTCACACTTCAACTTGACCCCCCGCGCACTCGCCTCTGATGTTTGTCCTGGTCACCCCACCCTGACCCCGGGGCGTCTTGAGCTGCAGCTCTGGGCCCGGAATGAGTCACAAGCTCACGTCTGATTGGTCCAAAAACGAAGCAGATGATGCCGCCCTCATCCTGGAGTGGAAATGAACAAACAAAACAATAGTAAACAACACATCCCCCCCCTCCTAACCGCACATTTATCCAAACCACACACAATGCAAAAACTGCTGCTGTCAGGTCTAATTCACTGTGTGTGTGTGTGTGTGCATATACATATATATATATATTTATATATATATACATATATATATGGCACCACGCCTCAGCCTGCAGGAGCAGCTATAGGCAGCTTGTTTCATGCTGTCCTGTAGCACATACGTGATTCATGTCAAGTCTCCAGGAGCATTTCACGCATACTTTGGCACACTTTGGCACACACAGACCTTGCTGGTTATGTTGCAGCAGAGGAATGTTCGCGCAGTAAATCACACGCAGGGAGCGCCACATACACATTTATAACGCAGATATAGATAGGTCCACATAGATACGGACATGTATACATCTATACTGCCTCCGTGTTGGTACACAGCCCCGTCCCTGCCCCCCCTCCCGCCCCCGCTGTCCTCTCTCACGGACCCTTTAAGGACACGCTGCAGGTTAACAGGTTTCCCACCGCAGCCATCGACCGTGAACTTCGGAGCCCCACCTGACCCAGGTCCCTGAATGTAACACCGGCAAACGGCGCGTGGCAGTCGCACAGGTCACACACACACAGAGAGAGACAAACACACACTGTCTCTCACACACTCTCGCAGCTCACCGGCCGGGCTCCGGTACTTTACCCTCCGGTGCAGTACAGTAGAGAGGCCGGCGCAGCGCAGGGTTGACGTGAGGACAGCGGCTCACGTCGCCCCGCGGAGAGGCGTTCACTGACGCGGGGAGGACGAACACGGGAGAAAAGAAGACAAATTGCTCCGCTCACTCACCGACGCTCGACTTGTGGTAGAAAAGCGCCTCCTGTGCCGTCAACATAAAGCCCCGTGAGCGGAGGGGCAGCCGGGTTTCCACACGTGAAGCAAAGACGCAGCGCAGATCCGCAGAAAGGCGAGCGGGTCCCGGCCGCCTCCCCCGGTGCTGGCCCCCCGCTCGGTCCGCTATCAGGTGCGCCGGGGACGGGAGCGCCGCGTCTGCCAAGGACTGCCAAGGCCACGGCCACGGTCTGCAGGGGGACTCTCCGGCGTTTATTCGCTTTCTGCGCTCGGTCCTCCTCCCCCCCCCCTCCTCCTCCTCCACCCGCTCCCCCCTCCTGCCTGTACAGTACGGGTGAATGCGGGTCAGGAGAAGCGGAGCGGCCGCCGGGGGGGTGGTTCGGCTGCAGGCTCCGCAGCGCCCTCCGCCGGCAGAACGGCAGCACCGCGGCCCGGAGGTTGCATAATCCCGGGAGTCCGGAGGGTTAAAGGGGATGTGTCGCCCCCCCCCCCACGGCACACGGAGAAATAAGTGGGAGGGGGGGGAAATATGCCCACATCATTTAACAGTTTGACCTCTGCTGTTGTAATTGTGTGATGATATTACATTTCAGAGAAAAGTAGTCCCCCTTTCACTGCTCTCCATTTACCTGACAGCTGTAGACGAGTTATTCTAAAGTATTAAAAACATACAATGTGATGCATTATATACAAATAAATCTAAAATATATATATAAAGAAGAAAAGATCAGTCCACACATGCTACAGAATAAAAATGCTTGGTTTTGACTTTCATTTTGACACGTTAAGGCTGCTCTATGTCTTTGTCATAATAATATATCTGCTCTTTGTTTAGCTGTTTGGCCCACAGCCTCTGTTTTGGTTCTCTGAGAGATATATTTAAAATACAAATGGTTAATGGCTTTATATTCAACATGTTGCCAAAGTCACTAACTCAGAACGAAACAAATCTCCTGGATGTGTAAAGAGGCTGGTAGGTTCGCTGCATTAAGGTGGTGACCTCCATACATTCAGATAAGTAAACTTCCTTCACTGTGATCCACCATGAAATGTAATATCCTTGCTTTTTTTTTCTTAGGTAAAAGGGCTTAAGTATCAAGACATATAAGTATCATTGCAGTTGTCTGAAGGTGGACTATAAGAGCCACTTTAAAGTTATAGTCAGTCAAAGTAAGTCTAACTTTAACTACTTTTTTTTACTGTCAGTGGTTTAAATCTTTAATTAAACATAATATATTATAAACTGACTCTTCCACTTTGTATGTAAAACCAGCCCAGTTTTGGTGAGAAAAAGGAGAGTTACAGGAAGTGATCTGACAGAGATCAGAGTGAAATATGTCTAAATAACTGGGAGCACTGTGTTAACGCCTTGTTATCTATGAGCTTGATGTAAGACTTAACTGTGAGCCTGCCCGGAGCTTTTTGCCAGTGTTAACCTGAGCTAAGACGCTGATGGCTGCTCTTCCAGGGTGTTTCTTTCCAATGTGCTCATCTTGGTGTCTGGGGGATATTTTTATATTTTTGATTCTCTCCTATATAAGTGGAATTTTTCTTTTCTTCCCCCGTCATTCACATTACGTTAAGTCTTTAAAAGGCAACCTAAACATCAGAATAAAGTGTCCGGCTTGTTTTTCCATCGTGGTTGTCTGTTTCTTTTTTCTGCCAGGTTGAAGCCATGTGCCTTTTCCCCCCCCCCCAGCATCCAATTTCCATTTTCAACATCTTGTAGTGGGTAGAGGAAATGATGAGGACGACACAATGGCCCTCCATCAGATGGAGATCTGCAGATCTTTCCGCATGATGCTGCTTCTTCTTCTTCATGAGTTGATTCCTCTTCTCAGCTCCAGGAAGGACCCATATTCAACAACTAAATATTTATTACCGCCTTCGTGACCATGAATATGTTTCTGCTCCTGTTAGTCTTCACAGAGCTGTGTGGGTTCAGTGCCATGGAACAGTAACTAAGTACATTTACTCAAGAACTGTGTGCAAGTACAATTCTGAGGTACTTGAGTATTTAGATTTATTTCTACTTTAAAATTTTACTCAACATGGTACGTTCTACTCAACCTCTCATATAAAAATTACTGTTACACAGTGCACCAAACCACTCAACAGCCCATCATCAGTATTTCACACAGATCACAGACCCACAACTACATCACAGAGCTGGTTATCTGTTAATGCAGCAGTAATAATAATCCTGATACTTATTATATTTTAAGAACTTTTCAGTGTGAATACTTACAAAGTTTTGCTTGAGTTCCAGTTTTGAAAGCGGAGCTCTGACTTGATAAAGACGCTAAATAAGCTAAATAGTCCAGAAGTGTCATTTTCCTTAGTGTGATGTTCACCTAAAACGATACCAAAACTCAACAGTGGTGGAACCCATCCTCTTCATCGTCTTCAGTTATGTAATAATACAACAATGTAAAATGCTGTTGCACATTTATACTCTTTCTTTGGTTGGGCTACATTTGTGTAGCCATGAATTGACTAAAAGTATTAATAGTAAAAACACCAATTATTCAGTACAACTTTCTGTTACATTATTATATATAATCATCTTATTACCAAATGATGTCTGTGTGGCCATTGTTTTTATGCTGCTATCTCATTTTAACTACTTTATATACTGTTACTGCTATTTATTACTAGTTTATACCAACGTACCACCATTTTATTTTGTATGTAAAACATGAATATGGACCAGCACTTACAGTTGCCAGATAGTGGAGTACAAGTATAACATTGCATAAAATACTCAAGTTCAAGTACCTAAAAACTGCACGTACTTACTTTTCACTCATTTTTTGAAAATCTGTATTTCCATGTATCTAGTAAACCATCTGTGAATAAGTGAGACCACACAAAGCAGCTGAAAGTTTCTTTTTCCTGTGCATCAGTGCTTTTTATTGCAATAATACATCTGCATGTTGATATATATTTACACGCACATACGCACATTGTCAATGGCCAGAAAAAACAAGAACTTTGGACAACAAGCACTGAACACGTGACATGAGAAAAAAAAAAACAAAACCAAAAAAAAAAAAAAAACCCCACAACTTAACCACCAACTGTCTAAACCTGGATCCAGACGCACGCTTAAAACACACGCATGCTCACGTTTCTGCCGCCACACGCTCACGCCCTCACGCTCACACACATGCAGCATTCAGCTCCACACACACATGCGGACACAAGCTCGAGATCCCACGAAGAAACCGCTGAGATAAGTACTAAAGGTCTTTTGAGTCAATGTTAAAAGTGCAGAATATATATTGAGATTTTTTTTTAAATCTTTAACACTGATGATGCCATAGCTACACTAGCTAGACCAAACTGTACTGTACGCGACACAGACAGACAGGCCGACGATCCAACATTTACTTTCACTATTACAGGAACCTGGTAAAGTCAACATCTCTGGGAGGAAGAATCATACTGCTATAGTACGAAATAGACTCGGGATCGATCATTTAAAGTATTCTCATGATATACTGCAATTTTTCTATATATACTATTTACAGTAACATGGACAAGTTACGTACTGTATATTTAAAGGGTTCACATTTACACATGGAACAGCTTCTGTTTGTACAGCCACGACACATTCACTAAAAGCCTCTCATAGGTTCACGCCGTAAATACTCAAAGGACTCCGGGGTCTGTGTCAGGTTTGCAGTTTTGCATGTACCGCGGTTCTACTGCACGTGTTTGTGAGGATAAGCGTCGCACTAACAACAACTACCTTCAGCAGGACGAGAGAGATATGCAACAAACACAAGAGATACTATAGCTTTAAAACATACATGGCTTCTTCTTTTCTTTTTTTTTTTGGTTATTTTTTTTTTTCGCACGATGCACAAAACAGCACTTTCTTTTTTTTTTATTTCTTTTTTTTTTTTCTTTACAATCATCTATTGCGATTTCTTTACAGATAACAGATTTGTAACAGTACGACTTCCAGTGGTTTGCTGGGATATGTCAGTAAGTAGAGTTGATGATGATGATGAGCAGGGGGGGGGTGGGGGGGGGCGTACGGTGAGATTGCCTGCGGAAACATGCTGAGATAAAGAGGACTCGTGGGTTCCTCCCTTTGACCAGGTGTGCATTTACAGTGGGTAGACAGATGGATAGACCAGTGGGTGGATGACAGGAGGAACGTCTCTTCTTCTTCTTCTTCTCCTCCTTCCTCTTCTCCTCCTCTTCCTAATTATGTCCCACGGGCGGCTCGTTGATGGCGAGGTGCTTGCCGCGTTCCTCCGTCTACTCATAGAAGCTGCGATCACTGAGAAAGAGGGAAAAAGCAGAAAAATAAGACTTCAGTTCCCCCGTGGGCTGCGTTTCTCATCTTTGTTGTCCTCTTTTTTTTTCTCTCTCTCTTTTTTTTTTTTTAATTTTTTTTATTTGCAGTCCCTCAACTAACTCCGCTGTACTCACACAGCACCGGCACAAGGCCGGGCGGTGTCTTGAGTTAAAGCAAAAACGACGAGGCGGATTTAACGGGCTACGAAAACAAGGAGAGAGCAGCAACGTGAAACCCTCACTCACAGGATGCTTGACACTACGGCGCTCCCCTCTTCGGTCTGTGGAGGAGATAACAGCTCTGTTGCCACAATAACATGACACGCCTCAATCCACAGACACACCATTTTCCACCATGCAAACGCTAATAATTAAAGAGGTTTCGTTTTCGCCCTGCAGGCTTCTCACCGGTTGCACCAGCTATTTCTAAATTCAGCCTCAAGTTTGCACGTTAAGTCTCTCTTTGGTAAATCGCATTGCACCAATAAAACTCAACAAATCTCTGCAACTACGCCAAGACTGAAGCCACAAATTGCTGGTGCGACCGAGTACAAATGAACTACATAATAGTGCTGAGTCACACAAAGGATTGCAACAGTCAAAATAAAGATGAAGGGGGAGTATAAATTCAAAAGTGACATTTGAATTTGAATTATAAAAATGACTGAAAAAGTGATGTGTTTATTAATGATATTATCAGCTATATTATCAGGCAGGTACTTTGTAAGAGACAGTGGGTGTGCAAATTTTACCATACCAAACTATTTTTCTAATGACAGGATGAAGGGCAAACAGCAGGCTAAAGACATTATGAAAGGCACTTTTTCACTTAATAACACACTTTTTCTCTTACTGATAAGAGGCTGAATGCTGAGTATGTGCATGGATTGTGCAAGATGAAACAAAATATAAATGCTTTAAATGTAAAAGGTGCAATCAGAACAGTCATTTGGAGCTGCTGCTGTGATGAAAATCCTCAGGCAGCAGGACAGTGAAAGTGTAAAATCTCATCTAACTAGCAAAGTGGCGAGCTAAAGGTTTTCTACCACTAACCTGAGGGCGCTAGTCTAGTTTCTATTGCTCTGCTATTGACCTTACCAGTGCACAGCCGGAGAGACCGGCGGCTTAAATTCGGATTTGATCGCCTTCGTTCAACCTGGTGATTGCAAAATAAAGCTGTTAAGGTCAGAGGTTGGTGAGAGGAAGTCAGTGAGTGTGTGCTGCAAAATCAGTCAAATGTGTCTGTGCTGCGTCTGAGGATGTAACACAAGACGAAACAGGAGGAGGAACGAATGAAGGTGAGAATAAAAAAGGGGAGATGGAGAACGGATGCGATGGGTGCAGAGCGGTGTACTCACGCCCCCTCGTCTCTGAGCAGAGACAGGAACTTGGAGACTCTGTAATCCTGGTCCATCTAGAGACAATGAGAGAGAGCAGAGGTGAGAGAGTGAGAGAGAGAGTGAGAGAGAGAGAGAGAGAGAGAGAGAGAGAGCGGGCGGCCGAGGGCAGAAACAAAATATCCCCTTTGTCCAACTGTCACAGATGGAGGAGACTGTTCTGCGGGGGGAGTAATGACAGCTGACTTAAGCAATCCAAAATGACTGTATTCCCAATCACCACATCTTTGTTTTTTTTTCAGTCATTACTCATCCTATACTCTCTCACTCTTAAAACAAGACAAATTATCTAATACTTCTAAATATAACCAAATAATTTGCAATGTAGTTACTGTGATTAAAATCTGCACTGCAAGTTATTTGGTTAGTGTTAGATAATTTATCTTGTTTTCAGAGTTAGTTTCTTATTTTACGTGTTCAACTTTACACTATAATCTTATATCAAGCAAACCAATCTTAATTTTAGAAATCTTGTCAAGTGAAATTATCTGTCCATGCAGCAAGAAAATTTCACTCAGATTTTGTGTTTTTATCTTGTTTTTAGACCCCCCTTTTTTGCAGTGTACAGTATATACCACTATAGCTCCCGTGTATGTATTC
>JAOXYL010000045.1:18742068-18752134 GCA_028564955.1 Terapon puta
CTCTGTCCACTTGTGTGGGATGGATGTTTTCTTCCCAGAATGTCAAATTTGAATAGTTTTATAATTGAACATAAACAGGAGAATTGACCGTTTGCTGCATCCCTCCCTCACACGATGTTTGTTCAGCCGGCCTACATGCTGTTGCTAATTACAGAAGTGTAAGGAGTTTGGTCTGTAAGATTAGCAACTCTGTGCAGCTTTTTATTTCAGCTCCAAATCCAGCGACCTTTGGCTGCTTTTCGCCTGGGACCTGTAGCTTTACCTAGCATACCCCAAATAATGTGATGTTTGCCGCACACTTTACTCTTCTATGGCTAAAAGTCAAACAACAAGAAAAAAAAGTCTGCTCTTACATTGTTCCTTATCAACGTTACAATGTTCAGACTAACTGGCTCTATGCTAACTTTTCTGCCCGAGGCCTGGTGGCTTTAGCCGCAGTCTTTTAGCACAATATGTTTGTTTCAGGTCCCTTCACGCCATTCATCAGAAATCTGCCATTGTTATCATAACGTGCACCAGGAAAACAGATAGTGAAGATGACAGGGCTTAGTGAACAGCCAATTAAACCTTAAGATTAACCACAAACAGCCAACATCAGTTCATGGGTCAGCATGATAATTTATCGTTCCTCCGCTAAACCTGGGCGACAGTTGAATGACTGTTTGTAGAAAAACAGAATTACATTTATCAATGTAGCCAATATCTCAGTGTCCAATTGTAAAGGAGGATGTTTTACTTTACCTAATACTTACAGTTTGGATTACAGCAAATTAAGAGAAATGTATTCAACAGTCGTGTTGGGAATGCCATTCAGGGAAATGCTACTTGTGTACTGTTCAACCCATCAGAAACAGCTAGAAGGAAGGGTGTGTAAACAAGCTTGTTTGCCATGGATTCACTCTTCATATGCATATTTGTCTCATGAGGTCTGACTCTGCATCAAGGCTACATTATATTTTACAGCACGGGACCTACTGCAGCCCAGTCTGTTGCCGTCCGAAGACAAAACACAACCTGCATCGTGGAGACACCCAGACTGGAAACAGACACGGCATTCTGATTTGCTAACAGGATTTTTAAAAAACCCTCCCCCGTGTTTTTCTTTGAAGTACATGGGGGCAGTTTTGTATCACATCTGAGTGCAGGCCTAAGACAATTTTTTCACAATTGATAAATTCAGTTACAGAATGCCAAATGCACCAGTTAGAGATAACTCCAATTTTGCTCAACAATTTGCAAACTGACACATAAAATATACTGTGTATTAAAATCACAAACTTTCCATTTTGACTCCAGGTCCTCGCCATCTGAACAAAGTCCCTCTTCTCTGGTCCACATCTCGGATACGTGACATAGCAACATTGTGAAAAACCTTATTTGTGGTTCCTTTATCGTCCGTCTTGTTCAGTCAGCAGTCAGCAACTTTGAGTTGGCTCATGTTTCTTTGTGTTTTGTTGTTTTTTTGTATGAAATAATGAGTCTTTAGAATGATATGGCACAAGATCTCTGTCCTGTTTGAGAGGGCAGAGCTTTTCTAAAGTAGACAGTTTATTGGCTACGGTTAGACTTAGTGATGTGACATCATCAAGGCAAGGAATGTCTTGAGGCACTCGTTGATTTTTCACATGAAGTTCAGCTGTATGTCTTCAACGACCTGGAGGGAGGTCATCAGGGTCATTTCTGCTTGGGGTTCACAATTTTAACAGCAAACCTGTGATACAAACTGGAGGTGTGGGGTTTCAAAGGGAGGGAATGTAGACGCTGTTCTCTTTCATTATGGGAAATGTAGGACCCAGCATTTTTGGAGCTTGACCCATGCTAATGACTCAAAGTCAGGATCTCTCCACATCAGCATTCACTTGTTAACTTCAAATATGTCTCTTCTGAAGTACCCTACTTTAATGAAGTACAATACTACATCACTGTATTTCTTAAATATACATTTGATCTGATCCAAACTATAGCATCGACATCTGGATTTTTTTTAAAGCCCACTTCGGCTAAATCTGGTATCTGAAAGGGGGGATTATTCGATCTTGAGGGGTGTTTTAGGCCCCTGAGCACCATGGAACCAACATCCTGATGGGAGGCCGATGCTTGGACTTGCCTTTCTCGATGTATGTGCAGCATAGGTCAGGATACAACTAGCCTTTCACACATTTCCTTCATTAGAGAGTCCTTGTGCCGAGTCGCCTGGATGTCACATCACTGAGTGTAGCTTTCAGCAGTTCAGCGTGGCGACCGCTCAGTCTCTTCTGTAACATGTGGTGCGGTGTGCCCAACACAAAGCAGCATGCTAGGAAACCTATAGAAGCACACATGCATGTCAAGCAACTCAGTGAATAAGTAAGCCATAAGGTCAGCAGACCAGAGAGTCTCTAAATATAGGACAACTGGATTGGACTGGACTGCACCAGACAGGACAGGACCGGTTCAGACCAGACTAGAGCAGATGGACACAGAGAATCTGTGTGGTTTTAGTTTGTGGGGTTGCTGTGGAGAGTGATGAGCGGGCTAAAGAGGAGAGAGGAGGAGGAGGAAGGGGCTGTGGGGGTCGCCCAGTGGCGACAGCAACATCAAAGCGTTGTTTTGGAAGAAATGTCACATCTACACTTGTAGCGTCTGCCTTTGCCCACACACAGCTGGAATATAATCACATTTTCTTTCGTTCTGAAGTGTGCAGCCATTGGTTGAGACAGATCACATGATCTACTCTCTCAACACGTCCTTCACGATGAGCTCCACCAATCATTCATACAGTATGGAGCACACGATACGAGTGCAGCAGTTTAAACAGAAATGTGTCTTTCTTTCTTTCTTTCTTTCTTTCTTTCTTTCTGTCAAACATTTTTTCTGTGGTCATTTGGGACAGCACCAATATGGACTGCAGGAGAAAGTGCAGGGGAACAGGAAGGAATGATATAATTCCCTGTGTAAAATATTCCCTGGAGGGGTCAGTATTGCATTTTCCCATGTTTCTGTAAACAGCTTATAGTAGGGCCTGTTTAATGATTAGTAATCTGTCCCCAAGGGATTAGTATTTCATACTCTTAAAAATAAATAATGATCTCCCAATTCATAGCAGATTTGACTGGATAAACCCAAATGTTCCCTTAAAAGTACAGTACTTTACATAAGATGTGGACTTGTCAATCCACTACAGCAGAATTACATCAAATAACGAGTTGAATTTCCCAGTCCGACAGGTTGTGCCGACTATTTGTGTTGTGGTTGATTCTAGCTCATCCATGTCATGGTTTTATCTAATGCTCTTAAAGTCTCAACAGTGGGCCTCGCAGCCTGTGTTGGTGAGTGCAATAAGCTTGGGCAGAACAATAGGAGTAAGGTAAAGTGGAGTTGGCAATAAGCAGGTGGTCATATGCAAGGACATATGAAGTGACCTCATGCAAGGTGGTTCTTGTTTTTCGTTACTCTGGCATTTCTCTATAGCGACAATGCCTAGATGCTATCACACAATATAATCGCATCAATATCTCATATTTATATTCATAGTATTTACCCTTAATTAGTAAATAAGTGTTGTCTGGCGTTCCTACACCATTCATAGTTATCAAAAGACAAAAAAATACTTAGTAAGAGTGTCCAATTTCTTATCTCACCAAAACAAGGTATAGGTCAGGCTGATGCGTGTCTCTGGGCCTGAGGTACAAATGATAGATATCGCTTCCTCACAGACTGTTAATGTCACATCAGCGACCCCATTGGCAGGGTATTTGAGAAAACATAGCTCCCCTTGTCAGTTACATTGCTGAAAAAATGAATGATCCTATCTCTGCCTTAAAGCTTGTTATTGTCACATACTGAGCCGAGTGACCGAGACGTTGGATACCAGAAAGTGGCCCGTTGATCTTGAGAATCTAATCAGATCCAATCATGTCAAATAATGTGGCTGATGGTTCGGGCCAGGAGCATGGCAACCCGGATTTTATCTGGTTTGTTGTGGTAGAAGTGCCCTGTAGGCCGATTGCTCCCTTCAGGCGAGACACTGCAGATCAGTTACCGCCTCTGTCTGAAAGTCTGCTAGTGTTTAGGCGGCTCATTACCCAACTCAAAGGATTTAAATGTCACGTTTAATCCCAGAGGCTCTTTGTTCTTAGTTACAAACAGGAAATTTGGTTTGTGATAAGTGAGTAGAGACGCCAGACAACAGTACCGTTCCAAAGTATCGCTACACTGCATTACATTAGTCTATCTGTCCTCAACCTGTTAACTCCATCAATTATCTATCCGTTCTTCCTTCCTTCCCCCCTTCCAGCTCCCTCTTATCGGTCAAGGCCTATGAGGAGTTTGGTCTTCTCCTCCTCCTTCTTGCTCTCGTTCTTCAGGTCAGCAAACACCTGGGTGAAGAAGTGGGGGTCGGTGTTGATCTGGAGCATCTTGCCACTCATGCGGTTGATGATCTCCAGGCAGCGGTCCCAGAAAGCCTCCTTCTCCGCCTCAACCAGGAAGGGCTTCAGCGGGTAGGAGATCTCGTTGCCCATATAGGAGTAGGACAGGTAGAGGCAGGTGAGCAGCGAGGCCTGCAGCTCGCGCTCCGAGGCCACCTCGGACGAGACCACATCGCGACACAGCATGTAGAGGAAGACCACGTTGGCTGGAGTGATGAAGCCCTGGTCCTGCCAGCCCTGAAGGAGGAGTGAGCGGTCCACGCTGCGTAGCCACAGCACCGGGTCTGTGGGGGACAGACGCTTCAGTCGGTAACACCGACGACACAGGAACTCGCCAAGGCTGCGCATCAGTTCGCTGGTGGAGGCCTAGGTTAGAGAGAGAAGAGCAAGGTAAGAGGAAGGAGGACTGGGGTAAAGATTGTTGAATTCATCTGTGGTGTCAGAAGACTAAAGAAGAAATACTTTGGGTTACCTGGACGATGACACGTTTTGGCGTGCCGGTAGCAGTAGACGGCTGGATGCCGGAGCCTGTGAGGGAGTTCTTTTTGGCAGCAACAGTAGCTACGTTAGCCAAGGTCTTGGAGATGGGCAGGTTGGAGGAGGTAGTGGTGGTAGTGGCCGAGGGGTCCTGGCTCGAGGTGTAAGATGAAAGGTTAGCACAGGACTGAGACTTCTTCAGTTTCAAGCTATTGGAGGCTGAGTTGGCCGTGGCGGTGGCGTGGCCATCCGGAGAGCTCCCTTTCCCGCCATCCCCGCCGTCCGACTGCAGCTTCTTGGAGCCCTTCCTCTTTGCAGATACAGCCACGATGCGTTTCCACGGCAACACATTGATGATAGAGGGACGTTTGAGGGACTTTGCAGTTGCCGTGGTGGCATCCTTGGCGTTCTTGCTGTTTTGGACTGCCGTATAGTGGCCTACTGTGGCCGGGCCGTCCTCAAACAGCACTGCCTTGCGGTAGCTGGGAGACAGTGACAGCACCGTACCCATGTTGCCTATGGGAGTGTTATCAGTGGGACAGAGGAAGGGTGGAGCGCTGAAAGCTCTTTGATTGCTCTAGACAAAGAGCTTTGGGAGGGCCAAATTGTCTTACTTCTGGAGGAAGTCCAACCTGTGAGCAAAAGAACAGGAGGCAGAGGAAATAGTCTCCATTAGTTACAATATATGTTGAGAGCAATGCAAAATAAAACCACCAACAACAAATAACTAACGCTACGGTTATTACGAATAATTCATTAAAGATGAAGGTTTTAAATCTAACAAAATCTCAACTCAAAGTAAATTTATTAGTCTTTCTGAGCTTTTAAATGCATCTCATTATAATTGCTCAGGAGATGCAGCTTAGTCACTTTTCGTGGCGATAGCTACCTAGAGAGCTGTTTCCATGGAGCTTCTGCTGTTCCAGAGTTACCATGACAACCATACAAGATACGAGGTATGAAATGCAGTAGAAAGCTCTGGAAAAAGTTTGCCAGTGGACTTCAAGTTATTATTGTTTTTGTCAGGCTACTTAACCCTGTCAAGAATAAACCTTCACAGTGGAGCAAAAGAAGAACACTACCTAATTTCAGGTCACTTGTTGGCTTTTTCTGGAGCTTTTAAGTGCACCCCACAATCTTCTTCAGAAGCTTAACTGTCATGTTTAACTACTTCCACAGTGCCATCACTGTCCTCAGGTACCACGACAACTGAGCAGACGGAAACCCCTGGGGGAAATACTGTTTCCAAGGTCAGAAATGAATCCTCGCACTCACATTTAATTTTTTTTGTTGTTGTTGTTGTGAAGAGTGGGTCAGAAGGAAAATTTTCACAGCCCACTTTTTAGTTTGTTATGCTTCCACCCACATCTCAGTTTTCATCAGATAATGTAGTTTGATCAATATGATTCTATCTGCCCAGATATATTTTTCCATGGTGACGCTACTGTGCCATAGCAAAGATGTGAATTCAAAACCCAGACCCTGAAAAAAGGCCCTGAGATGTGGTTTAAAGGTCCAGAAATGCTAGTAAATGGACATAGAATATATCCAAGGTCAGGACTCACACTTGTAATTTTACCTGGTTTGGGAGGAGTGTGTGAAGAGAAAATCTATCAAAGTCCACTTATTCGCTTTAAGAAGACCATGAAATGTGAAAACCATGAAAAACTTTGCAAAAAGCCTATAAGTGACTGCTTTTTTAAAAAAACCTTTCTTTTTACTTGTTTTTGGGAGAGATTACCCCCAAAATCTCTCAATCTTTTTAAGAGTTATTGGTTGAATTTTACAAAAATACAAATTCTTAATTAACAGAACTCAAATTGCTTGTTGTTTTTAAGTGTTATTTCTGGGATCCCAGCATGTAAAGCTCATTATACATTCTCCAGCTAAATCATTTGATGGCATTCCTTCACAGAGCAGGTCTGAGATAACAGATCAGGGAGAGGACTCTGCTGTTTGTTTATCCTCTCTGGAAAAAAATGAACATGCACGGGTGCTTCAGCAGAAACAATCATTTCCACTCGGTTTTCATCTCCAACCGAGCCTCGGTGCCTGTGATTCGCCTCTGTTATCTGATGTCTCAGTGCATAAAGCATATGCATCGTCGCTCGTGTCGGGCCTGCCGCCGCGTTCAGCGTCCAGCACGATTATATAAGAGCCAAGATAAGGCCACAGAGGCATGAGGAAGAAATGTGCGCAAGCATCCATCTTAGCTTCAAAATGGAAGCCTTGAAAACAGCCCCTCCAACACAGGGCAGCCCCACAAACAGCAGCTGAGGGCCCTGAGCTCCCCCACATCACATCACATCACATCCATCCATCCATCCATCCATCCACAGCTCAGCAGCTCAGATATGATGCTGCTCTCTTCATCCATTTTCGAGCAACAGACAAAAATGTAAAAATGGAGAATCAGAGCGGCCTCACACCTGTGAATTAACTGATACTGGTCTGTTGGATCGCGGGGCCCTCTCACGTTTTTACCATTTGCAAGGATGCGGCCACCTGCAGCGAAAAAACGAGCCACTGCGGCTCCCTACCTTCTAATCACTCCGCTCTTCCTGTGAGATCCATGAATCACACCTTGACCCCCTCGCTGCTGCAGACTCGGTCAAAATGTGTCCGCACCGCCAGCAGCAGCAGCGGTCCGGGGTCCGGGCGTGAGGACAGCTCCGCGCCCGGTGACAGGAAACCCCCCCACCACCACCACACTGACAGGCCGACAGGTTCGGGCCGCTGCCGTCTTCAGATTTTCATATAGACCAAGTCCCTCGCTCGTCGACGGGCGCGCAGATGCGGAGCAGATGTGAGAGGCGCCTCGCTCCTTCGCTCGCAGCGACAGGGAAGATGTCTTCCATCGAGAGCGGACGGTCCACGCGGCCGCGGCGGATGAGTGTCGACGCTCACGGCTCCGACGAAACCCCCCCTGACGCGCGAAAAAAACAGCGCATCCCGGTCTGAAAGCCCAAATCAAAACAAAGGTTGGGATACCGAGAGAGAGGAGAGGAGGAGGAGGAGGAGGAGGTGGAGGAGGAGGGGGAGAGGAGAGAGAAAATGGCCACTATGAATTCCAAAAATAGACAGCGGCTTATACCCTCAGCTATGCAAACCTGCGAGAGAGAGAGAGAGAGAGATCCGCTGCTTTGATGCGGGCATCTGCAGTTATTCGGGTTGGATGTGGGAGAGAAGCGGCGCGCTCTGATTGGCTGCTGGCGGGATGCTGCCGCTGCTGCCCGCGGATGAAGCCATTGGCCGCCGCCGCGCTGCAGCCTATGACAGGGGGAGCTGTCCGAGGTGCTGAAAGCTCGTCCGTCAGAGGCGCTCACAGCCGACACGGACGGGTTTTGTGAATCACCTCGAGTGGGCCGAGCCCCCGAGCCGGATCCACCTGCAGACCACATGTAAGAATGTGTGCCTGATGGGGGGGGGATCCCCCCTTTTATTATTCACAAGAAATGAATATCAAGAGCAACGCTTTAATACAATGTTGATGTCTTTGTACTTAATGAGTATTTACATTCACTTTACATTTTAGAGAGACATTTTGAACTTTTTTCCCCATTGCATCCATTTTTTATTCATTTATTTATCATAAGAGTTCAGGGATCATGAATTCCATCTTCAATATTCAAAATTTTGGTTTGCTTCTTTGCAGCAACTTTATGTTCCATTTTTCATTCTCTGCTCGATCTACCTATCCTCACAGGAAGTTAGTCACACTGTGCTGATTACTCCCCTTTCTGTCCCGTTTTGTTGCAGTTGAAACTTTCGTGTGTCTCCACAGGTAATCTATGCACTTATTTTCGCACAGCACCTGGATGAAAAAATCACACACTCATACACTCCGGCTCCTGTAAGTGACAGGCCAGGCCTGTAACATTATGATTCTAGTGATGATTTTGAGGTTTCACATTGTCATTGAATTCATACATTGCATTCAAATTACATTCAGGGCTACGCTCAAAACATTCAGCAAAATTACCTAATGACGCCACTGCATACAATATAATAACAGTGGTGATAGTCTCAGTTAGTGTAAACACTAAGAGCAATGAAAATCAACTAATACCTTTATTAATATAAATGTTACTATCAATATCAAACATCAAAGATCATAAAGAAAGGGTCACCTAGTAACACTGAGCATCTCTAGGCTACTGTGGTCAACATCAACACATGATCTCAGTGAACAGGAACAGGATATAATATGAGCTAAATGTCATTATCTGTGTTTAATTGGAACATTGATGTCTTGTTGATTTGCTGAGAACATTAACACAGTTAACTTAGTTCAATTAAACATATCATACCTTGGCCTTTATTTTCTACAATTAGTACCACACTATCTGAAACATGACAAGGGATTGTTGAGAAATTGCAAACCTGCAAGAGAACATCATAATTTCTTCCCCACAGGCATGATAGCATACTGATTTTTTTTACTTTCTTTGCAAATGTGCTCCAAAGCACACCAAAGTTTCATTTTGTGTCTTTGAAACTGGAGCCCTGGGATTTGAAAACCACAAGTTTAATCCTCATTTCTGAATCAGAACCTTTTCATCACTGACTGTATTTCCCACACAGGCCTCATGGCTTCTTGGAACTCCCCCTCACTGACGCAGCTAGATGCTGTAACATTTAGAATATTTGCCGTATATGACAGGCTTTTCTCACAAACGTCATAAATTCAGAAATGGAAAAAAATGTGAAAAGATTAAAAAAAACATAAAATATATAATTTTGTGCAGACATGATGAAGTAATGTGAAGTAAGTAATCCCCTCACAATTACATGTGTCCATGTTCTCTACCCATGGAAGGTCAAGAACCTGACCTTTTGCTGAGTGAATGTGATGATCCTCAAATTGTGCTATTACAAATTGAGTTCTTACACCCACACAGGCTATTATTCCAGCATTACTAACAGGTCAGGACCGGAATATCAAATCTCATTTGGAAAGTGGAAGCTCACACAATCATCAAATGAGCCCACGTGGTCTGATCTAAAGCTCATTTAGAACAAGGAAGCCCCGGGGCGCAGGACTGACAAGTGAATTCATAAAATGTGAGGTATTAAGGAAACTTGGAGACTAATCACGTACTTTAACAGTAAGGCTAGACAGAGGCTAAACAACATGTCCATCCTTCCCCAGGCTCAAAAACAAATCATTTAAAACAGAG
>JAOXYL010000045.1:18942927-18954625 GCA_028564955.1 Terapon puta
TGACAGCGTTCATCATTTACTGAGTGCACACATGTGAAAACATGCTCAGGTTAGTCTGAGACATGCAGGCTGAGGGTAAAGCTGTTTGGAGCAGGACAGGAAGTGGAAACGTGGTTTGGTTTAAGGAAAATTAGAAACTGGGGGGAAAAATTTTCTTATTAAAGTAACTGAAGTATCAAGACTAAGAAACCGATTTTTACTGTCAACATGTTTTTGCATACACTGTCAGAAATATAATCTTGTTTTATGTGAGTCACAGAAAATATTCCTTTACCTAAGATTGAGATAGATGTCGTACTGGTTAGGCTAGTATCTATGGTTTATAGAATTAAATAATGCAAACGTTAATGCTGATTTAATTATGCAATTTATTTAATTTCTTCTCATGAAGGCATTTGCTTAGTCAGATTTTCAGCCCTAGAAAACACTTTGGCAGGTCACCCCACCTACAGATAATTTGTGGATGGTGCTTGCTGTCACTTATAATCATGAGTTTCAGGCAAAGTATTTAGAATGTAGAATTTATTACTATTATTTATATAGGTTATATTACAATGATATACATTTCTATAGAACAAGTAGTTTCCCACAAAAGAGTCAGTGACTGTTCTTACCCAGTTCCTGTATTTTGATGTTACGTGTCATATGACCAGTGCTAGCCCACCTCTGGTTGCTCACATGGTCATATAGGGAAGTAAACTGCATCTTCTCCAGGTGTAATGCTGCTTCCTTCACGATAGGAGTGATGTGAGCCTGTCAAAACAATCAATCAACAATGCCAGAAATGAAATATTATACATAATAATCTGTTCTCATGATGAAACAACAGTATAGGTCATGTGACTAGAGTGAAAGTTTTCTTTTCTTTTCCTCTCCTTTTCTTTTATCAGTGTGACAGCATCTGAGCCCTGAATCCAGATCACCCTCTTATTGTAAGTCTGACCCTTTTCTCTCTCTTGCCCCCCATCTGCAGGGTCTTCCTGGCCCCCCTGGTAACGATGGTATCCCTGGCCAGCCTGGACTGCCTGGACCTCCTGGCCCCCCTGGGCCCCCTGGCCTCGGTGGAGTAAGTTGTGGATATTTTTTAAATTTCCATATTTGACTCATTTATGTCCAAGATGACCAATTCTAACCCAACCGGCTGGAAAAGGAAGTCACATGACAAATGCATGCAGCTCATTTACTGAACAGATGAGCCTTCTAATGCTCTTCTACTGTGGTAGTCAGATAAATTAAGAATACACAAAAAACAACCAAAACGAAGCATGAATCTCAAAGCAGTTTCTGTCATCCTGCTCCTCATTTTCTGTAGTTTGTTGGATTACATTCACACACCAAATTGGCAATATTTAAATTGCTTCTGGCAGAAAAAAAAGAGAGATTCCCTGTGATGTTGTGGTGCTGTATTTTTGACGAATAAATCAGAATACACCAGTACAAAGTATGCAGGGTGTGGACACCCCATCTCAGAGATGACAGGCACAGCTTGGAAATTGAACTCTATCTTCACAGTTAAAACACAACTTTCTCATAGACTTCAGACTCTCTCACAGAATCCATTTTGTCCTAAAATGACTGTCTTTGAACTTGACCTTCCACCTGGGGTCTGATGTTCATTAGGTATGATGATCAGGAAGGCAAAGCAGAGCACTGATTGGTTAGTTGGTTAGTTTATTGCACATAAACATATTCTCTGACACCTGGGTATGCTAAGCTAACAACCCCAAAGGCTTATTTAGCCTGCTGTGATCCACCACTGACCTCTATCCTAATGTAGTATAATACAGTCAGGATCCTATTTACTAGTCAGCGAACATTCACAGGCTCATTTAGCCTCTTCTGGCAAATACATCATTGACTCACTGCTAATTTACATCCCAGTCCCAATTTACCATGTTTGTGTACCTCCTATCACTGACTTACATATCACATAGAGATAATTAAATAGTATCACAATCATATTTAGTGTGTCATGTTATTCAGTCTACCATTGACTTTATTCCTAATTTTGTATTCCAGTATTCTAGTTTAGGATAGGCCTACTGAGCTAACATTCCCAGCCACACTTGGCACTTTTATCTATTGCTGATTTACATAAAATTCACTGGGCCAACCTTCTGCATCTAATTTAGTAAATTTGCATTGAATTTACCACTGACTGACAGGCTTGTTTACATCATTATTAAAATCTAGATAAGCATGCTTGCGTTTGCTATTGACTGTCATCCTTAATGACCACACTAAAGCAATGTCTCTTTATAACTTAACTGTGCTTTATCATACTTATGTAAAATAGATTTCAATGTGACCTCAACATATTCACATCAGACTTCCACTAACAGAGACTGGAGGGTCAACATTAGCCTACATTCACCTCACTTCAGACTGCATGTTGCCCATTTACCACACTGTGCCACAAAGTGGCTTCTGTGGTCAGATAACAGTAGCAGCGTTGAAAGAGATGTCACTGAGCTCAACCAGTCCTCCAGTTTATATCACCAGCATCACCAACAGTTCTTTTCTACACAATATGATAAGGTTTGAAACAGGAGTCAGAGTTGGACACTTACAGTTGTCAGAGACTAACTGTGCACACTGTGAGACTGGATGTGATGTGCTTGGTACTATTTTCTGTATATATCTTAATTTACAGGGTTGGATTAAGACATAATTGAGTTGTTGTGTGATGTATATACATGTATGTCCTGAGAAAATATGAATTATTTGACATACAGTAAAAGTAGCAAAATACTCAAAAATCATAGAAAATGTATTTTATCCATATTGACATTTTTAGAGGTTTTAGGTTTCTAGGTTTTATGACAGATTGGAGTATTTATGTCTTTGTTTGCTTTTTCCAGAACTTCTCCCCTCAGATGTCTGGTGGCTATGACGACAAATCCCCTGCCATGCCTGTGCCTGGACCCATGGTAGGCCACACTCCTGATCGAACACACACATACGCTCTCACTCTGCTGTCACTCATGGTGATGCAGAATCTGACTGTGCCTCTGTTTGACTGACAGGGCCCAATGGGACCCCGTGGACCTCCCGGACCTGCTGGTGCTAGCGTAAGTACACAACTTCCTCTTTCCTCAACTCAAAATATAGCTTAAGCTGAGATGCTAGAGAAGCAGCGAGCAGTGACATCACTGTGACATCACTATCCTCACCTCTGTGCCCTCTTGGCATGGAGCCAGTACCACATTCACATTCCTTTACTTCACTGCACCAGGGTTCATTTTTCAATTAAAACCTCACTAACACTAGTACACTGCCTCATATCTTTTCAAATCTGACTATTCAAGTGAACATCACTTTAGCTGAGTCAGTGAAAAAAATAGCACATTTCTGACAAAAGAAAAATGCTGAACAAGTGAGCAAATTTCCTCTGTTATTTTGAGATAGAATACAATGCAAATTTTCATCACATCATTAATTTAAGCTGATGCTAAAGTAACTCAATAATTCAACCAAATGGACACAAAGAAGAAGTAGGAAGAATCACGGAAGTACATCAGACCTCAAGTGATTGATTAGAGCAGCTTCACAGTGCTTCAAGTGCTACATTAGAAAAGGATGAAGGCTAGACCAGCTGTTAAGTCAAAGCAGAAATGGTCAGGGAGCAGTTTCAGAATATTTCCACTTGACTGAGAAATCTGTGTATATTCTGTGGCATAATAAATCTGCTTAAAAAGACGAGCAGACTACAAGGAAAAACCTTGAGGGAAATAAAAAAAAGAATTTGACTTGCTGAGATCTGAGTTCAGTCCAAGGCTGAAATGAACACAAACTCTCCCATAGACACGATTAGTGCATCTGTTGCTAACCAGCTACAGCTAATGTCTGTACAGTTGGTCTAACTGTTGTTAAGGATGAATAGGCACAGGCACTGAGTGACAGGAACTGCCCCATGATAGGACCTAGATAGTAGATAAGTGTTTTTTTTATGTGTCATTTTTGCCCAAAATACTAGGATTTTGATAGCGTCTTGCTTGCATATAACATGCATTATAAACAGAATATATACAACAGTCTTGTCCATAAGCTTTGCAGTAAGAGCAGATCTGTGAAAATAGTTTAAGCTAGTCAGAACTGTAAATGTACACAAATGATTTCAATAACAAATCATGCAAATGGAGTCCTGCCGAGGAAGCAGTGAAATACCGTTAATTCTCATCTCAAGGATTTACAATTCTGCTGCTGTTCCCACCCAAGTGAGCAGACTGCAGCCATGAACCAAAGACGGTCTGCTGACTACCAGACAGATAGCTTTATATCCTCCACAGTGTGAAGTGGATCATACATCAATGTGCATATTATTACAATAACTTGACAACACTTACATCTACGAGAGTGTCATCAGCGTATTTGTGCAGTATTGGTTTTGTAAGTGTAGTAGTGATGGTGTATCTATGTGTCTCCTCCTATAGGGACCTCAGGGATTCACTGGCCCCCCTGGTGAGCCTGGTGAGGCTGGAGCTGCTGTGAGTATTAAGAACATGAAACAAATGTGCACCAATGTTGCACCTTGACAGTGTGTTGCCATTCTCACCTCGGGTATGTCTTTCCTCTATAGGGTCCCATGGGTCCCCGTGGCCCCGCTGGCCCCCCTGGAAAGAACGGAGAGGATGTGAGTTGACTGGATCTGCTCTTCTTCACCATCTGTATCTGAGTTTTGATTAAAAAATGCTTTATCCATCTGTTCATCTGCTTCTCTTCCTTATAGGGTGAGTCTGGCAAACCTGGTCGCTCTGGTGAGCGCGGACCTTCTGGCCCACAGGTACATTGAAAAGGCAGTGTAATTCTTAGAGATATGTTTTAAGAAACAGAAACAGAGCTATGGTAATAAAACATGTCTCTTTTTCTCTCATCTCTCTCTCAGGGAGCTCGTGGTTTCCCAGGAACCCCTGGTCTTCCCGGCATCAAGGGACACAGAGTGAGTCAGAGCTGCTCCTTCAACAAACTAATCAGCAATATGGCATCTCCTGACTGTGGAATCATCTGAATGTCTCTTTCTCCCTAGGGATTCAGCGGTCTGGATGGTGCTAAGGGAGACAATGGCCCCGCTGGCCCCAAGGTGACTGTCCCTCTTTGTTATGTCGCACTGCTGCAAAACATCTCATTGTAGAAAAATTACATTTTTTGTTTGGTACTACTATGATAGAAGCAGCAGGAGAGGTTGAAAGTAGCAGTGATGAAAGCACTGATGGTACAGCTGGCAGCAGTAGGTGTGGGAGTTGTGCTTATAACAATATCTGCACCTAACAGTGACAGCGGTAATAGAGGTAGCTGTAACAACAGCACGAATAGCAATGGTGGTAGGAGTAGCAGTGCTAGAACAACCAGTCACACTATTGCAGTGGTACTCCAATAGAGTAGAATTGCACCTCCATGGCACACATAATTCTTTTTAAAAGAAAAAAACAACAAAAATGTGAAATATCTTGACATTTAGTCACAGAACTAGACCAAAACTGACTGAATTTACATTTTGCATTATGCAACCAACAGAATATTTTCTGTTCTTGAAGTGTGTGCTCTTCAAGCCAAAGCTGTGATGACTAGTACACCTCAAGACTTAGTAAGCCTTGCCATTAGTGTTAGTTGTGGGTATCAATGCTGTTTGCCATGGTAACAGCCATGTTGGTTATGAATTAGGTAGTAGTCATATTGGGATGACATTTTGACAAAAGATGCTGCAGTTTTTAACATTCTCATCACCTCACCTGCCTGTGTGTTAATGTATCTTTAGGGAGAGTCTGGAGCCCCCGGTGAGAACGGAACCCCTGGCGCTATGGTGAGTAACATAAGCTCTGCCAGGTAGATGTCATCTAGTACCCCCCCTCCCCCCCTTTCAGTTGATAAACCATATCTGACTAACTCTCCGTTTGTCTGTCTCAGGGACCCCGTGGTCTGCCTGGTGAGAGAGGCCGTGCTGGTGCTGCTGGAGCTGCTGTGAGTCTTTACATACACACACACAAATATTGTGATCAATTAATCAGTGAAAAGATGAGCCAATCATGTTTTCTTTGTGCTGCAGGGAGCTCGTGGTAACGATGGTGCCGCTGGTGCTGCTGGACCTCCCGTAAGTCTTCAATCAAGCTAATCAAAATAATGTTTCCACATTATCTGTGGTCCGACCGGCAGAAGTGGATGTGCTTTGTTTGTCTGAATCTCTTCATCTTATTGTCTCCTCTCAGGGTCCCACTGGCCCCGCTGGACCTCCTGGTTTCCCTGGTGGCCCTGGAGCCAAGGTACAACTACGCTCAACATGATCAGTGCAAGCATTGTGATGTCTCTCATCTTCAAAATCTATATAATCTAATCTATATAATTTTCCACTACACACGATTTTGTTATACCCCATGTCTTTATCTGCCCCTCCCCCCTCTGTTTAAGAGGGGTTGCAGACAGTTCAAATCTTTGAGCACAATATCTCACAGCTTCACTGCTGGTTTTCAAGATATGACAAAGTGCTGATCTTTTTATTCCTCTCTACACAGGGTGACGCCGGACCTCAGGGCGCTCGTGGAGCTGAGGGCCCCTCTGGAGCCCGTGGTGAGCCTGGTAACCCCGGACCTGCTGGCCCCGCTGGACCTTCTGTAAGTGCAAACAGTAGCCCTTTATAACTGAGGGCCTTAGATGTGATCACAACCACAGATGAACCAACTTTGGCCTAGACCCTTTTGAAGCTAAGACAAAAAATGAAAATCTTCTCCTTTCATTCTCTTCCCAGGGAAACCCCGGAACTGATGGAGCTCCTGGTGCTAAGGGAACCCCTGTGAGTGTCTTTCTAAACACAATTATTTTATATTATATTTATTATGTCTTATTATATTATAATATATTAATATTATAAGGCCAAGAGCCCCATTATGGCTCAAACCATTGAGCAAGGTAGTTTTGAAACAGCCTGAGCTGATGTTCTATAGTTGCCATGGCCACACAGACTCCAGGCACTGCAGTATGATGTGATTGTATTGTTGCTGTGTGCTGCCCCCTGCAGGGTGCTGCTGGAGTTGCTGGAGCTCCCGGTTTCCCCGGACCCCGTGGACCCTCTGGACCTCAGGGTGCTGCTGGTGCCCCAGGACCCAAGGGTAACACTGTGAGTAAAGCTCTCTAAGACCCAACCAAAACCAAAAATAGTATTTTATGATTATGTCCCCTGTGTTTTGGATGTGATTAGAAGTAATACTTCAGTCCAAACATATAACACTGCTGAAACAAATAAGGTTTTAGCTCAGTTCCCGCCAGTGTTTCATCTGTAATATGTGTTGTTTTCTTTTGGAACTGTTTTTTTTTGGTCTTGTTTGATTATGTATGCTTATTTGTTTGTCTCCCTCAGGGTGAGGCTGGTGCCCCAGGAGCCAAGGGAGAGGCTGGTGCCAAGGGAGAGGCTGTAAGTTGAAGTTCACCACAGTTAGCATAGAGCACAGCTCTGTCCACAGAGATGTGAATACAAATTTGTTTTCTTATGCCATATATCTGTGTGTGTTCTTCAGGGTGCCCCAGGAGTTCAAGGACCCCCTGGACCTTCTGGTGAGGAGGGCAAGAGAGGAGCCAGAGGAGAGCCTGGTGCTGCAGGAACCCGTGGAGCTCCTGGAGAGCGAGTATGCAACTCACTTAATTTTCACAATATTTTACCATATACTGTACCTGTCTTATGATTCTTTAACAGAAAACGATAGCTGCCCTCTGGCAATTAATTGTTCCCTCCAAGAAAAATGGACTATGTGTTTGAAGAATTCTATATAAGATATATATTTTTCTGCTTAAATTATAATTTTATGGTAGTTTATACTTTTTACATTTTAAACTATTTTTACTTTGGTGCAGCTACAAACTTCTCAGATATGATTTAAAATGAAGGAAAACACACATAATTGATTGTATTTCAGTAATTTTGCAACTTTAAAAAATAGCAAACAGCCAATACATAAACATTATACTAGATGCCACAGTGATGGGTTTTACTCATAGAGCTAAGCAAAACATCCCTCTCACGTTCTCTACAGGGTGCCCCTGGTGGTCGTGGTTTCCCTGGTTCTGATGGCGCTGCTGGACCCAAAGTGAGTATAGCACGCACATTTAACACATTCCTTCCATTTTAGAATTGTAATACTCAAGATCCATTTCCATTTAACTAATCTTTGCCTCTGTTTGTCTCTTTCTCCCTTCATAGGGTGCCAATGGTGAGCGTGGTGCCCCCGGTGTCGTTGGACCTAAAGGTGCCACTGGTGAGCCCGGCCGCACTGGTGAGCCTGGTTTGCCTGGAGCTAAGGTGAGAATACTGTCTGTTTATCACATAATTGTCAACAACATTTTTTGTCAATTTATTTATAGCCCATGCCCTGTTCTGACCTCTGACCTCTATCTGTAGGGTATGACTGGCAGCCCTGGCAGCCCCGGACCTGATGGCAAACTTGGACCTTCTGTAAGTTCATGTTCACTTTAATAAATCTGATACTCATCTTAAAGTCAATTAAAAAGCCTACATTTAGTCTCTATTTAAATTAATACTTTCACCACCCTTACCAGGGAGCCCCTGGACAAGATGGCCGCCCTGGACCTCCTGGCCCTGTTGGAGCTAGAGGCCAGCCTGGAGTCATGGGATTCCCCGGACCCAAGGGAGCTGCTGTGAGTAATATGTCTTGGCTTCCACTAAGTATCCTTCATCATTATGTTTCTGAATATTTTAGACAGTTGATTATTGAAAAGTGGTTTACTAAAAAAAAGTCTCCACATATCTGGTAATAGTGCTTTTCTACTCTTGTCTATAGGGTGAGGGTGGAAAGCCTGGTGAGAGAGGAGTAATGGGACCTACTGGCCCTACTGTAAGTTTTCTGTGTTGTGCTACTCTCATGCGTTCTACATTTTTTCTTGTAATACTTAACATCTACAATCTATGTGTCTAAAATCTTTCCGTCTTTCTATCCAGGGTGCCCCTGGAAAGGATGGTGATGTTGGTGCTCAAGGTCCTTCTGGCCCTGCTGTAAGTATAACATGCACCACACATAGAGATAGACATACCCTATTCATGAATACCTAAGATAGTTGCATTGCTCCTCACAATACACAACCAGAAAATCCATAAAAACAACAAGTCGCACAAGCCTTACTACTTTGTTCGTTCTAACAAACTCTCTCCTACTCATCTTCAGGGTCCTGCTGGTGAGAGAGGAGAGCAGGGACCTGCTGGACCTCCTGGATTCCAGGGTCTTCCAGGACCTCAGGGTGCTATTGGTGAGACTGGCAAGCCTGGAGAGCAGGTACGGACTGAGATATGATTTAATTAAGTAATTGATAGAATTTATACTGTCCTGTAATTCAATGCATTAATTGCCTCTTTGTCTATTTAGGGTGTGCCCGGTGAGGCTGGAGCCCCAGGACCTGCTGGAGCTAGAGTAAGTTACTTTTTATCTTTTTTCATCTTCAGAATTACTCAGTAGTCAGCTCCTAGCAGCATCTGTTAATAAAGAATCACTGGAGACTTGACTGTTGGTCAACAGGCAGGCAAAAAGACTATATCATGTTGCCATGAATTGATTCACAACTTTCAAAGCTGTCTTGCAATTGTAAACTGACAAAGTCCAAACCCAAAACCCAAAACATAAATCCAAGAGTTTGAAGCTTGAAAAGAAGCATTCGATTGTAAAATAGCCAGCAGCGTCATCACAAATTCATGTTTATGCTAATAGGCTAAAGATAGCTTATAATAGGCTAAAGCTAAGGAAGCTATGTTGTTGTTGCTAATCAGATAACAGCTAATTTTCAGCTATCCTTGTTTTAATACAAAAGCAAATAGCTGAGGTCCTTCAATATAGATAAACATGGAAATATTTTACACCATTTGGGGAATACCATCAACCTTATAGAAATGCAATTCACAACCTGATAGATCCTTATGATTTCTTTCAAAACTCTTGCACCTCCACTTGAACTCATCCAATTCTCTGCCACCCTCTCCTATCAGGGTGACAGAGGATTCCCCGGAGAGCGTGGTGCTCCCGGCATTGCTGGACCTGCTGGTGCCCGTGGATCCCCCGGAGCTGCTGGAAACGAGGGTGCCAAGGTAAACAGCATAAAAGACCTGTGAACTCCTAAATTGATTAGTATTTAACTATGTGTCACACAGGTAGAGATGATGCAACACATTCTTCTATTTGACTGAAACTTTTCCCTAATCCTCTCAATCCTCCCGTCCTCAGGGTGACGCTGGAGCTCCTGGTGCTCCCGGAGCACAGGGTCCTCCTGGACTGCAGGGAATGCCTGGTGAGCGTGGTGCCGCTGGTCTTCCAGGACTGAGGGGAGACAGAGTGAGTCTTCACAACATGTCCCCTTGTACTCCCAATATTTCCTGGGTGGAACTGTCCATGACTGATATACAGGTTCCGATCTAATACATGATGGACACTTGTATTTATATCTCTCACTCCCCATCCAATAACCTAGGGTGACCAAGGACTCAAGGGTGCTGATGGAGCTCCCGGTAAGGATGGTCCCCGTGGTTTGACTGGACCAATTGGACTTCCCGGACCTGCTGGAGCCACCGGAGACAAGGGAGAGCCTGGTGCTGCTGGACCCCCTGGACCTTCTGGAGCCCGCGGAGCCCCTGTAAGTACTTGTGTGTCGTCTGTCAGAAGAACTTAAGCTGAACATTTCTTTTTACTCTTGAATAAAAAAATCTGTGGCTCACAACCCCTTTTCTTTTTCAGGGTGAGCGTGGAGAGGCCGGACCCCCTGGACCTGCTGGATTTGCTGGACCTCCTGTAAGTCACTTCTGCATCAATGTCGTGGCATTCTTCATCAGCTGTTTTTCTTTTACTTGGAGATTTAAAACAGAATTTACTGAAAAGTAATGTCTCTTTCTCCATCCACCACAGGGTGCTGATGGACAGCCTGGTGCTAAGGGAGAGGCTGGAGATAATGGTGCTAAGGGAGATGCTGGTCCCCCCGGTGCCGCTGGACCCACAGGTGCCCCTGGACCTCAGGTTTGTAATGTTAACATCTAATTGTAGTATGGGAAATCTTTAGACTGAACACAAGAGGTTTTTATGACTGGATTGCCATTGGTTCTCCCATATTGACCGACACTATTTTAACTCACTTTCAGGGTCCCGTTGGAAACACTGGTGCTAAGGGAGCTCGCGGACCTGCTGGACCTCCTGTAAGTCATCACTATGCGTCTGCCCTTCTCTTCATCTATTACATTTACTTTAGTGCCAACCTGTCCGACGTCAGCTTCACTGCCTAAATGAATGTATAGGTCAGAGGCGGCAGTACCCCTTGCCATACTGGCAGTATTTGTAAGAGCTGAGCAGAGAGTGAAACATTCAAGATGTCACACTATAAAACAAGTTTTTATCCAGATTTTTTATCCAGATTTTTTTTTACAAAGCCCATAGTATATCATTCATTTTCTTTGTTTGCACAGCCTTAACAAAGCTGTTTTAAATGTCTGTCTCCCTAGGGTGCTACTGGCTTCCCTGGTGCTGCTGGCAGGGTTGGACCTCCTGGCCCATCTGTAAGTATTTCTTTTTCATTGTTATTGTTATTATTATCATTATTATTATTATTATTATTAGTAGTAGTAGTAGTAGTAGTACTAGTAGTAGTTTTAGTAGTAGTAGTAGTAGTAGTAGTAGTATTGATGTTGTTGTTATTATCAGCAGCTATGTTCTATATTCTTTATTTT
>JAOXYL010000045.1:19345042-19355688 GCA_028564955.1 Terapon puta
AAGGTTAGAAAAAGATTTCTTTTGCCTCTGCTGTTGAGACAGTTTTAAAGATAGATGCTTTATTCTTGGATATATTGGGGTGGGTGAGGCAGCAGCAGCAGACCCAGCAACACTTCTTCTTCAGCCCAGCCGCAAACTGAATGGAAGTTCACCGGTGGGATGCTCTAATGTTAAAAATATACGTGCAGGAGTCTTTCGTACAGATGTGCTTGTGTGCAGCTCTCAGCGAGCGATTGCAGACAGCGGGAACTAAACGGCAGCCTCACCAGAAGGACTTGCTGTTTTTCAGCTTTTACTTCATGCTGGGATGCCAAAAACAGTCGGGGGGATTGAAAAAAAAAGTGCGTGTCGTTTGGGTCTCACTCTGCTAGTCCAACAATTAATGAGTTGGAAAATCAGTACCTGCATCCAAAACCCACACTACATGATAACTGTTTATAGTATGTACACTACATAGTTTACTGTCCCTGCATTTAGTACAAATTAAATCATACTGAGGTGAAACAATTGTATTTGTCAGCAGTTTTTTTCTTTCCTCAGTCGTTCTAGGTGTTGGCATATAGATTAGGCCCTGGCTCTTTCTCAGATTTCTTCTGCATGTTTTATATGCTGTAAAATATACTTTGTAGTGTCTAAAAACACATTGATCTATTTCATACATTACACAATATTTATATTCATAATATGCTTCAGAAAATATACACAATGAAATATATGAATGAGTAATTGCAGTTTATTATGGCATTGTTGAAGTATAATGGTCACATAATACATATTTACCATAGTACCAAGTGCATGTCTGCTGTGCATCAAGGTGCACTTTGTTCTCGATCAGCTTCACGTCCATTAGTTGGTTCAGTGGTCGTAGTCTGACTCGTTCTGCAGCTAAAGGGTGTGAACTGTGAGAAAAATGAACAGAAAGTAGGCTTATCTTCCAAAGTTTATGATGTTCTGACTTTCTCCCTCTCTTTTCTCCTTCCCCCTCATCCCCTCGTCTCTAACAGGACACTAATGGGTCCATACGGAGTAGACCGAGCTGTTCATTCCATGGAGTTTACAGACTGTGAGAATGGCCTGGGTAAGTGGATCTTTAAAGGACGTGGATGGAGAGCAGAGCTGCCGTCCTGGCTCAGATCTCTCACAGCGAACATGGAGGAACTTTGTTTTGACAGACAGTCCTCCACATCTCTCTGACTTTCTGTGGTATATAACTGCTTATACAGCCAGGGGAAATAAAAACACTTAAGCTTTTGAAATCCTCAAATCCTCCGCGATCAACTTAAACATCTCGAATTTGGCACAGAAACTGAACAGACCGTATGATAAAATACTGCTGGTCTCTATGTTCTTCTCGCACAAAAAAACAATCGGCAGCGTTTCCGGACGGCAAGAGTAGGTGGTTGCCGACCTTTATTAAAAGATTTAAAGCAGCATTAAAAGATTTTTCGGGCCACTTGGGGGCAGCAGAACAAGCTGTTCATGAAACTGTTCTGTCGAGCACGATCGCTAACAGCTGCCTACTTAAACCTTCAGGAAAAACAGAGCGTTAATATTCATTTGTAGACGTGTTCGAATCCTCCCAATAAATAATAGTTCATATTCGCTCTCCTTGTTTTGATCTCCACTAACTCTGGGAAAAATAACTCTTGCACAGCTAGCCTCTAACTTTGTCAAATAGTGTACAGACAAAAATGTAAAAAAAAATTTGGTGCATTTGTGAGCGGCACCTTTCACAATGAACATCGTAATCATGCGATCCATTAATCATGTGATCCATATTCACGCATATATGTTATTTATTTATTTATTTATTTATTTACATCCGTCCTGTCCAGACCCTTTAAAATGATATGCTTTTATTCTGAAAGGCAGAGGCACATAGCCAAGGTCCAGTTTGGTGTGTAGGCCACCAGTGGATCATTGTTGGTTGTTTTTTTTAGTTTTGTTTTTAGGTTTGTTCGCCAGTATCACTGGCCAGGGGCTATATTTGTTTATATGAACATACAAATCACACACTCAGCTCAAACTAACAACATAATGTACAGTATGTAACCCCACTCAATCATCCGCCATTATCTGGCAATAGAACCTGATTTTGAATAGCTGAAATAATTTAAATCCTACTTTTAAAGGGCTTTTCTCTGCAGAGTAGGAATCCTTGTACGTTTGCAGAGGAGGGGAAGTAGGTCACGTAGCAAAGCCCTAACCCACTTAACTCAGCTGGGTTAAGAATGCAGGGAGCTGCTGTTGTTGTTTTTTATCCTTACTTAAGGACAAACAGCCCACATGCATGAATGCAATTACAGCCACACTGTAAGATATCCTGCACACGTCGAGGTGGAAGTGCATCAATAAGCTGTGGGCCGCCGTAAAAGCATCCACAGTCATGTTTAAAACAGATGAGTTACATGAGCTGGATTATGTCTGTCTATGTTATTTAATTTCAGTAATCTCTGATTTAGTTTTTTTGTTTTATATGTTTTTATTAACTCCTGCACGTTACACACACTTATGCTGAATCTCTCTCATTCAGATAAACATTTTGAGTCCGACATCTCAACAGCCCTGCGTTAACAAAAGTCCACAGATTTCTTTTCTGGCTGTCCCACAATATGTATTAAGACATCAAATTGCTCCCCGTGGTTGAAGGCGCCTCGTATGGTAGCTCACTGGCGTCAGGGTGTGAGTGTGAGGCACACTGCAGAGCGCTCCGGGTAGAAGCGATGAATAAATGCGGTCCTTTTACCATGAAGAGAGGCATGTCGGTGTGGATCTGTCGCGGCTGGAAGGCTTGGACAGGATTTAAACATTTTACTTTTATCACTTTCCTCCAGCTTGAGGTATTGTTTGCAGCTTAACAGCGTCAGATGCATTGAAAAGTGAGTTTAGGCAGAGGTAAGATTGGAAAAGGAAACGAGCACAATTGGACTGATTTGACTATATTTTGTGGAAATGCTGCGAGGAACACTGCAAGTCCTCACATAAAGAAGTAGAAACTGGTTAAACCTCCATCAGTAAAAAACATTGAGTTAGTGATGGAGTTGATGGACGACTTGCCAGAGAGAGATCAAACAATGACGAGTTGAAATAGAAATCTCTGATGTATCAGACTGAGAATAAGGATGCCTCACATCCAAACTAAACAAATGCATTTAAAGCCAAATTTCACAGGTATAATGTTTTATCATCAGAGTTTTTCATCTCTCACATGACCAGCTCTGCAGTCCTACAGGATATTCATATTACATTGTCTTGAGGCATGAACAGGTACAAGGCATAAACATGGAAATCATTCCCGCTCCCACCATGCATCCTACACGAGGGGAATTTTAAAAAGCTCCATCCAGAGCCATAAAAGACAGTAATACAACAGGTTTCACAGGCTGCGTCTTCCTGAGGTTTCCCTGACTTATTCCCGCAGTGCAAACATTTTTTCTACTGTGAAGTGGAAAATGCGATTGATGTGCACAGTTGCATTGATTTGAGTGATTTTTGAATAACTTAATAATCACATGACAACACACTGACCTTTACGTACTGTCTGAGATGCAAGATGAGTGGATTGGCCTTCATTATGCATTAAAGGATCCACTCCAGGATCCACTGTGGCTTCATAGACTTAGAACTATTTATAACTGTTGGCCCCATATACATTAATGCATTATGTAATTCATATGGTGTATGTCCCCATAATAAGCTTACGTGCAGTTGATCTGCAACACTAAGCACTAAACTCATTGGGCCTTTGAGTACTGTGCTTTAATGTGTTATAAAACTGAAATTAACTCACTATCCGCTGATCAGTGTGTAATTCTGAGAAATCTGGAAATATCTGTGGTCGCTGCGTGACACACGGTCGCTGAGATGTAAATGCCACGAATGTCAGTGGGATTTTCAAAATGTAATTACTCATCAACTGTGACAGCTAATAACAAGAAAAAACGCAGCACCTGTTAACAAAGAGACATAAATCATCAATAGATCATTAACTGAATTAAAAGCATTGAAGCAGGAAGTGTAGCTTATTAAATATGTATCTTTATGTATCTGTGTAACACCAAACGCACCATAAAATTACACATCAAAGTCATCAAAAATATATATAACATTTTCATATGTCAGCGGAAAAGAAAAATAAAAGAAGTATCTTAAACTATTTTGTCTCCAGGGTTTGCAGCAGAGCTGAATTGTGGGAAATGACATCTGTCCTGATATGTGAAGATAAAGATTGAATTTCATGCACCAAAGATGGCAGGCAGACATGTGAGGAGGGTGGTGGCGGAAACGCTGAACGTGTGTGTGTTTATATGTGTGTTTATGTGTGTGTGTGTTCGTGCAGACCTGCTGTACTAAAATCAGCACACAGGTGAGAAGCAAAGCAGCTTATAGTCTGCCTTGACCATGTGCAAGTGTACACCCTGTTCCAATACATAAAGCCTAAAGACCCCGTGGCTGCCTCCAGAGTGAACACCGCAGCAAACACTCCCACTGTCCTACACTGGCAGCGCGTTAATCTGTGTGTTAACGCAGCTGAAAGCATGGTAAACATCATCTCCGTCACGGCCGATTCGGTCTGCGGAGAGCGCCTTAAAGAAAACTGTTTCTCAGTCCTCTGATGTCCAGAAATGGCAGCGCGATGTCGGAAAAAAAATGCTTGTGTCATCTGGGGTAAAAAAACCATAAACCATTTTCAGAGGCAACCGTGCCGTTTTCATCACACTGAATTTTAGGATCTTTACAAGGTCTTTAAGAGTTGGAGCATTTGATAATTTGGGAGGCAAACATGCCCTTGATGCATCCAAAGCAGGAGATGCTAATTTGGAAAACAAAAAGTGAAACGGAGAGAAGAGAGAGAGAGAGAGAGAGAGAGAGAGAGAGAGAGAGAGAGAGGCATGTCTTTTATATTTGCTCCAGCGACTTGTGCATTAGAATGATGTTTTTCTTATCAGATGATAGGCGGGGGGGAGGAGAGGGCTTTGAGGCTGAACAAAAGAACAAGAGACTCTTTTCCTCAGAGAAGAAGAAGAAGAAGAAGAAGGGAGGGAAGACTGAGCTGGGGAACTTTATAACCCCGTTCTTCCAACGGGGCGATAATTAACATGCGCCACTTTGCTGCAGACCCAATTAGTGTTAGCATTTTGTCTCCGTGGTAACAGGACAACAGCAGCCCTGAGCTGAGGAAGACCTAACAGTTAAAGAAGGGAGAGTTTATTACCAGCAAGGCTTGGGTCATTTCAGTGTATTCAAGGATGGAGGATTTTATATCGAACCGGACAGTCCTGATCTGTGGGGGGGTCACAGTCAGTCCACGTGTGTTGTCGTTTACATCCACAACTATGGATCTAACATATCCACGGCACATTTATGAATACCGTGTCTACAAATCCTGCAGAAAAAACACATCTGTGCACTTTAAAACCAAAGATGGAGCGGAGAGCTGACTTCTTTGACCTCCCACTGCTCTTCTCAGCAATACGCCAATAAACTGGCACCTGCCGATGAGCGACCTTCCCCTCACTCCCCCGAGATCACAATATTTAAAATCCCATCTGTACCAAGTTCTTATTATTCATTTATGTAATGCAATTAGCATTCGCTCTGTTTGGAGGTTACCGGCTTTTTACAGCAGAATCTGAAAGTGATATGGACACGCGGTGATGTAACGGTGACTTACAGGAACACAGTGAATTAATGAAAGAGAGTTAAAGTGACGCCACAGTAAGCTTAATGTGAATAAAAAAAAACCTGCTTGTCTTGAGGAATTTACTGTGAACTCTGTAGTATATTAGTGAAAAAGCCCCTGCTGTGTTGTCAAGAGGGATTTGATAAGAAATTAGATTTAGAAACTCTCTTCAAATGCGCTACTAAACACAGTTAATCAAGGGGGAAATCATCGTTATCTCCTCACTGTCTTTGATCCCTGTGACTGATTGCAAAATTACTGAAGGGAAAGAAAAAATTGAAAAAGCTAAAGAACGTGTGATTTTTCTTCTCCTCCTCACAGGCATTAAAGTGATTGGAGGAGTAAAGGAGCTGACCGGGGAGGAGTACGGCGTCTACGTCAAGCGGATTTTACCAGGAGGCCTTGCTTCAAGTGACGGTCAGTACTGTGCCCTCCGAGGGTTTGTCAGTCCAAATCCAACCATCAGAGCGTCAGAGTCACCCATACGAGGACTAACACAACATATCACCTCACTCTGTAACAACTACCCCCCCAATCCAACTCAACTGGAGTTAAACCACATCGTGAGCTATATGTCCTGTAGGCGAGAGAGTCCATCATTGATCATGCAGCTTAAGCTTGTCCAAGGTGTGATAGTAAGTTACTTATGAGAGTCGGGTGTGTTAGAGTTTAAGTCCTCTTTAAAGAATTAAAGTGAATTTTAAGGAATTTTCTTAAAATACATTTCAGGTGCTATATCAGATTAAAAAACAACAACAGCAACAGAAGAACACCAGCGGTGTGTCATCTGCATATTTAAAAAGACGTACTTTGCTGAGTCAGCTTTTCAGTGCTCCTCTGGTAATTATTTTATCATTTATAGCTCGTCACATGAAAGTTGAAGTGCGCGTGCTGTGAGCCAGCTGCTTTCAGCGACGACCTTTGGAGCCTGGGTTTGGGTTTGGGTTTGGGTTTGGGTTTGCAATAGCTGGAACCAGACATTCCAGATCTGCAATGAGACAGAGAGCTGCTATGTTTTATTATGTTTCACTGATCTGAACATACTAAAAAAAACCTCTGCACATATCATGTACCTGTCCTCACAGACTTATAGTCTCCTGCACGAACTAACTCATGCAAATCTCAGATATGTTCTGTTCTTATTAAAGTAGTAAACATTATGTTTACACTGATGCTGTTTTTGATGCTTCAGCTGGGTCAGAGTTCAGAGTGTGTAGTTTGATGTTTTGTTCTCATACAGGACTGTTGTTCTCCATAATGTGACTTTCCCCTGACGTTGGTGGTCGTGTCGCTCTGAGCCGGCCCTTGTCCCATCTGAGCCGAACTCTGCACAGAGTCTGGATGTGATGTAAAGATATAAAAAAATATCTGTTTTTAAAAGTTCTGCATTTTTAATTTTGATGCAGAACTTTTAAAGGCAATTATGGGCGTGACAAGACGCCTGCAAAAGGTGCACCACATTTAGATTTGGTTGTGATTTATAAAGGGAAATTTCCGTAGTGTGTGCACACAGTTTTCTAAATCAAAATATTTCTGTGCGTACGTACTCTCTGTGTTTCATCCCTATGCCACTTTTTGATGCGAATCCTACAATCAGTTTTATAAGCGAGGCCCCAGATCTTCTGAAACTCACACCCAGCGCCTGATGTCCTTTGTCCCCGACAACAAAGTTCAACACAGTTCTTGTTCTCTTTTCTCTCTGACTGTTTGTCTGTGCAGTGCTGTGGGAGCAGATGGTGAAGAAGGTGTCACTTAAAGCTTTGACCATCTCATATGTGATATAATCTATTATATCATCTGTAACTGATTGGGTGGGGTGGGTGGGCGTTGGCCGTGTCTTTAGGGTGCACCAGGAGACACATGGTGCTGTGAAGGGTTTAATGTTTTGTGGTGGAGAAGTAACTGAAGTGCCTCCGGTGGTCCCCCTGAGGTAGCCTCGAGCACAATGGAGCTCTCTCCGAATGAAATAATAAGGAGCAGAACTGAGGTGAACACTGGACACAGTGGACATCCTGTCAGGCTGACGACCTGTGGAGTGACAGGACAAGTATTTTTGGAGTCTTCCTCATGTGAGTAGGCAAGCATTAATAAAACATCTCCACAACATTGCTCTGGCCTACTTTCTCTGTGCCATGAATGATGGATATAGGGCAGCAGAGAAGAGCTGTTTTTTTTATGAGATTCTTTTGATACATTTTGAGGAAGATGATGGACAGCTCTCCACACTGACACCGTGCCAGTCTCTTCCATGCAATTTTTCTGTGGCCATTTTTCAATCCCAGGCATAGGATTGTGGAGCACGATGACATCTGTCACTCGTCTGCCAACAGGATGGAGGCATATTAACAAATATAATAATCCACTCTGTAAAAAGTAGGGCCACGGTGAGCAGGTTAAATGAAGCGAATGTTGTTCCTGTGAGCTACTTTTTGTCCTGTAAACTTATGACGTTGCTCAGCCCGGTGACGACACCGTGTCCTCTTGCTGTCCTCTCAGCTCCTTCGAGCTGTGCTGTTGACAGGACAGCTGGTCCTGAGGACAGAGGCCCCGAGCAGAGGTCAGGTACAGTGTGGACTGAATGGACGGTGCATACACATCACTTATTTTTGCTTACAATGTGAATTTGAGCTTAATTTAACTTACAAAGCTGTGATTGGCTGTTTTTTTTCAACCCAGGGAAGCATCTGTCTCTTAACTCTACACCAGATTGACTTTAATCACTTAAACAACTGAGATGTTGTGTAGAAACCAGGTTATTGTACAGTAGCATGCATATATACATGAGTTAAATGAACAACCTGAACCACAGTGTGTCTTTCATATGTGAAGACACCTTCAGGCATTCAGGCTTTAGCACATTAATAGTAGATTAAAAAGTTACTGATTCAAATCACAGTCTACCTTCATGCTATTTTATTCTTCATACTTCATTACTCTGCCTATTCTGTGCTCTGTAAAGCCTGTCCAGATAAGATCACCGGCTAAATGTTTAAAAAAAGAAAATTAAATAATGTAAAGTGCAAAGCTGCAGTGACAGAAGTTTAAAGTCTGTGGGCCAAAAAAAAGGGGGGGAGACAGGAGGCAGAAGAATGAAGAGTGTTTCAGTTTTCAGCCCGGGCTGCTGAGGATGTGGGGGGGGGGGGCACGCTGGGATCCGGTTCATCGTGTTAGCCTCGAGGTTTTGGCCTCGTAGCAGATGTTAAGATTTGACTGTGACTTTATCTGCACCACCGTACTGAAGATCTGCAGATCGAAGGATTGGAGGCACTTTGGGGAGCTTGGCTGAAAGAACAATAGGCATTTTGAAGAGATGAGGATTGTATAATTAGGTGGATGGGTGGTAATAGAGGGTGCAGAGTAGTTTGTTGTCTACTACAGTTTTGCTCTCAGCAGACACGTGCTGATCTTCAGCCTCTGTTCACACACGCAGACACAAAGTAACACACGCTGATGATCGAGCACCTCATTTACATATTTCAACTGGGGAGATTATGTTCTCTCATTACCACTATATGATATTCTATATGACTGTGTGAAATAGTTCATTTCCTGAGCGGGGTCTTTCCTTGTAGCTTGCTTGGAGTTTTGTGGGGAGCTATCAAGTGCAAAAATAATCTTGCAGATGCACGAAGATGAACTGTTGGTGGATCTAATCATTCAGTGCCATGAAAGTTTTGCGGACGAGGACACAATGAGGTGATTCAGAGGAGAATTTTTTAATGAACTTCCCTACGACTGCACTGGTGGGACCCCTTTGACTCCTCGGCCACAGAGGGCGGCCGTAGGACGTCTCCAGGTTTACGTCATTGCTGCGTCCGTGGTGTTTGAATTTATTCATCGTCCTGACAGCGTATCGTGACTTTCCCGGGGTCGCCGAAGTCTCTGGACTGAGAGCAGCACTCCTGGAGTTCGTTCATTCGATTTGCTCGTTGGGAAGCAGCACAGGGAAGCTTTGGGTGAAGAGCGATCACAGCTGTCAGTCACCAGATTGTGTTCTTGCTTACTTTTTCAGAGCAGGGCAACCAGAAAAGGAGCAAACACAAAGACAGGGAGATACATGAAGGAGAGGTGTCTGGCTTTAAAGCTGCAGTAAAGATCGACTTACATGCTCATACTTTCAACAATCTCCCCATAACAAGTTTAATGAGAGTAAAATGTTTAGAAATCTCCATCTTCCTCTCTGATGCTCTGATCCCCACAAAGGGATTCATCAGGTCCTGTTGTCTAAGTTATCCTTATTGAGGAATAGAAATGTTCTCCCACCACTGTATACCTCACTACACACTGTATCACAAGCTGGCACCTGATCACCTGATATTTCTCTGACCTCTGACAGGGAACCTGTTGCCAGGAGACCAGATCTTGGAGGTGAACGGGGACAGTCTAGTAGGAGTCACAAGTGAAAGGTAGTCCAGTAAAGTCCTTCTGCCCTCCTCATTGTCTTAACCACAGGAGTTGTTGGTATAACATGAGTATAAATGTGTTTCTGTGCCTCTTATTTTCTTTACAGAGCTGTGGACGTCTTGAGAGCAGCCTCGGCAACCAATCACATGCGCCTTCTCATAGCCAGAGACGAGGAAGCAAAGTAAGCAAACGCCCGCGTGACACCGTGCGTCCACGTGGACAGCTTATAGGCCGGCGAGCTCTCGAGTTCATGCATCACACATCTGCTATCACAAAATCTTGGGGCTGAACTGTTACACCCATCCAGCGATCACGATAACTGCGGGAAGGGGTGCACATGCAGGATCATGCGGTTACCATGGAGACAGGCATTTGTGTCAGAAAGCGAAAAGCGACTCGAGCAGAGGTGCGGCGTGTGTGTTGCGGGAGCGTGAAGATAAACTGTCGGCGGAGCTAACTCTCCCGTCAGCACCGTGAAAGCGTGGCAGAGGAGGGGAACACGGCGAGGTGATGTCACTAAAACAAACAACGGGAAACCCGTGTTTGCGTGACATGGTGC
>JAOXYL010000045.1:19415483-19429108 GCA_028564955.1 Terapon puta
CCTCTATACAGATTTATTTGATCCTAAATAATTATAGTATTTAGTCATCAGGTGGGCTCTCTCTCTATATATATATCATCTGTGTAGACTATTTACAGTGAAGAATCTAAACATTTTAATTGCAATTACACTCGCTGCTTTACACTAAGCTGCTTTATTTCCAGTGAAGTGTTAAAGTGAATGGAGTGTCAAATTTTAGACTAGTTCTGAGCCAATCACATTTCTCTTTTAAAGCATAAAGAAATTCTGTGTGCAATATGGCTACTTCTTTTCAGTCAAATCCAACAGGATGCCACTGATAGCCTGGCTGGATGTCACTCAGAAATCTCCTTTTTACCTTCGAAGGAAAAAAAAAATCCACCCTAAAACACTTCACTCTCATTGATACATGGCCAATCAGAGATGACAGGGTCTATCAAAATATTTCTAGTGCAGTTACAAAGGGAAAGTTAGCTCAGTAGAGACAGGCCATTTCTCCTTTTAAAGTGTTTGAATGACGGCAGGATGCTGCAAGGATGAACTGCTGAAAAATATCAGTCAGCTCATCGCTGAACAACTAGAACACACTGAACTGAGGGTCACAGTATAAGAGTATCCAAGGGTGGATTTTTCCATTAACTTTGATATCCCTGCTGTCTTGAAACAACAGAGCAAACCGCCCAACCTAGCTCCATCTGTTTACCCTTAAAACTGGAAGAGTTAGATTCACAATGTAAGAACACCTTTCTTTTTAACATCTGTTAGGCTGGTACCATGTGGTGGACGGCCGGAGGACACTTGGAGAGGGAGTCACCCTATCTCTCGCTCTGCTCCACCTCCTGGCCTTCAGGCTGCCTCTCCTCCTCCGCCAGCGTGTCCGCCTGCACCGACGACTCCTGGGCGTCCTCCGGTGCGACGCCGCCCGCACTGTGCGAGTCCTCCTCAGGCGGCGGAGGGGAGGCGGGTGGGTGGACGCCGTCACTCGGATCGGTCGTCCCCTCCCTGTTTGTCTCCTCGGCCGGTCCGATGGAGCTGGTCTCGCTGAAGGAGTCGGAGCCCGCCCCCGAGCGCCGGAATAGCCTCTGACCTGTGAGGGAAAAGTAGTGCACAACGTGAGAATGATGTACTTTCCCACGGATGACGAGACTTCCGTGCGCGTCACCGTTGGCGAGCGAGAAAGAGCTCAGAGTGCACAAAGGGAAATTACCATCCACTGGTTTCATATTAAAACAGGTTCTGACTAAAACACCTGTCTCAGAGTTGGGCGTAATGTTCTCCGCTGTCACCAACACCACACTGAACACACTGTGTTGAAGAAAGCTGCTGACCTCAAGCAGTGAGAGTAGCACAGAATCTATTATACTGATAGACTTAATACTGTGGAAATGTACTAAAAGTGCACTAAATTTAACAGGTGAGTTACTAGAGTACAGGTATTTTCACAGTCTGCTGAACCTGCCGTGGTCGTCTTTTCTATCGACAGTCCTACCTGGCAGCCTCTTTGATGAGGTGGTGGGAGTTTCTTGGAGGGACGGCCTGGCTGCCTGGGCCTTGGTGGAGTATGTCGTCTCTGTGGAGTCCAGGGAACCTACGGACACACACCGTTAATCATGTTACACACAAATACTGACAAACATAATAAGAGCTGATATGGTGATATAGTTAAAGACCTGCATGTAGCAACAACATGACATTCAACACCGAGGTACATTCAGTATGGTTTAAAAGGCGGCATCTTTACATCATATTTTAGACATGTATAGGAACACACGCTCTTTACGACTCATTATATTAGGATACACACTAACAAAGCAGTCATTGTGAATGAAGTTTAAAAAACTGCACTGTTAGATCACATGCTAATGTGACATTGGACCTTATATCATGGGCGAACACAAACATCCCTTTTACTTCTGCTGCACTTCGGGATCATCAACATTGGGTTGAAAAGTTACATATGTGGCATTAAAGTAACTTCATAGTGTCAACTCATCGTTTCAGCAGAGTCTAGAGCAAACAGCGACACACAGTACCTGCAGCCAGGTTAAAGGTCCTGCCCTTTATGGAGCTTTGAACCGGAGAGAACCAGTTCCACACAGAGCCAACCAGAGGAAGCTGTCGGATCATCCCCTGCAACACACAAAGGAAGACAAACATTTGGATGGACTGGCTTTACTCACATGTAGACATCAACACACACCCCAACACACTGACTGACTGAGGATCATCCGTTTACCACATCTGTTCTCTAGCACCAAACATGACTCTAAATCCTAACCCCAAACAACTCTGATGCAGTGACACACACACACACACCTCTTCCATGAGTTTCTCCTCGTTGGCCTTTTGCAGCTGCAGCTCTGCCTCCAGGATTCCTTTCCTCACCACCTCTGTCATGTTCTCCAAAAGCTACACAGGAAAGAATCACTATGATTTAGAAATATGACAACACTTACAAAGGACACGCTTTTCTCTTATACACTCTTACACACATTTTATATAACTAAAATAATTATGCAACAACCAAAGCTGAGACGTGATCCAGTTATAAGAACCTGGGACCCATTTTAAACTATATGTAATCAGTCTATGAGCATTTACACACTGATATTGAGACAAACTTCTTCCTGTACTGTTGCTACCTTGAATACAATCCTCCATCGTTCATTTCTGACATAGGTAACGCTGAAATGGGGTGATGTCATCTACGTGTTATAAAAGGTCTTTTAGTCTGATAGATCTGGCCGTGTGTTTTGGAGAGAGTGGTTGTCACATATTCTCAAAATGGAACACATTTTTATTTTTAGGACGAGGAACAGCAATCAACTACCCTCACTTTAGACTCCTTTGGAGCTCTACTAAACATTGCCAGAGATGATACCTATTATTTCACAACATGTCAGGTAGAATTTGAATTTGACCTGTTTTTTTGAACTATGTGCTTATAAAAATGGGCGTCTACTTTTTTTCAAACTTCGTTACTTATTATTATACGTCATTATTTAAAGATGGGTCATAGTTACACAGTCACCCACAATGACCATGATCAATCCATTTATAGCTAAAATATATAACTCACAGATCTTTGATACCACTTTCTGCAACATTTTTAACAACCTTCAAGTATCCTGTGCATGTAAAACAGTAGTTACCCTCCCACTCTCCTCTATGTCCCTCCCGAGGGCAGCTATTGTGTCCACCAGTTCTGAAACATCAACGTCCTCAGTGACCATGCCGACAAAAATACAGTCCTCCTCTGTCCCAAACTCAGGGCCTGGAGAGGAGAGAGGAACAAGAAGAAGGTGAAGTCAGATAAATGCTGCGAGTCGCACTGATCAGGCGTCTCCCGGATGGGAAAAAGGTACTGACCGGTGGAGAAGATGATGTCAGTGTCAAGGTCCTGCAGTTTTTTCAGCAGCTCAGAGTTGATTTTCCGCAGTTCTTGCTTCCTCCTGCTCTCATCCGCTCCTTCAGCCTGAGGCTCGTACCTGAACGGGAACACATCCGTCACGGTCGCGTGTTTGAACCCCGCTGAGCACCGGAGCAAATCCGTTCACGACACGTCTCAGCATTGTTAAAGGAAGCGCAAGTACAAATGAGAATTATAACACTGCTGGTTCCGTCTGTGACAGGTCTTTGTAATTTGGACACAGCTGTCTGTTATTACATTAAATATGGCTTCTGGCTTTATTCAGCCATGGCAGGACTGCTGCAGAATGATCCATAATGTGTGTGACGGAGGCAGCGGTGAGTTGAAGTTGAAGTCATGATATGAGGGAAGAATGAAAGAATGCTCTCGGTTCTCCCAAAGGCTCAGTGAGGGATTAAAAAGCTGCCTGCTGAAGCTTTAATGAACGACAATTGTGAGAACGAGGGAGGCTTACAACTTCTCAGATTTCTCATCACTTTCTCTTATAACATAAAGAATTCTTTGGACTGTTTTATATTACTTGACAGTGCAATAAATATTAAATGACAACCACCAATCTAAATTAATTTATTAATGAATAAGTATTAACACTGTTCCTTGCCTATATCAATGATGTTTCATTTCTACCTCACTTAATATTGAAAAATAAAGAGTCAGTCACTCGTCATTAATCTGGTCCATATTCACCACTTATTCGATGTCGGTTTTACCACTGTCCTGATCTTATTTAAAACATCATTAATCTGGGAGCACAGAATCTGAGTTTATCTAACAGACTCATCTCTATCTTCATGGAGCTCACCTCTCTTCACCATTCCTCCCAAATTCTCCGACTGCACTGAAATGACTTTGATCACCCTAACTATCGTCCATCCCATTACTCAACTTCACTTCTGCTAAACTTCTCCCATTTATCACTTTCGTCACCTCACTGACTTGTGAAATCATCAATTACCAAACAAATGGCCAGTTTATCGACTCGTAACTTCCTAACTGGGTCTTCTAACCATCTACTGAACCACCATTATTATCACCATCACTCCACTCAACATCCATCCAGTCAATTATTCAACACCACTGTACGTCACAAATGTACCAACTCATTTATCTGACAAGGTGCTCCAACTGGGATCTGGACCATTATCACCAGGGTGACAGTCTCTGCTCTCTACCCAGCTGCTGCTGTGTGAACCTAAGACCTCACTGAGTCATCTTACCATTTGCTGCTTAAATGGTTAAGAGTTCATTAGCGACCATTTCCTCCATGCGCTTGGCATGAGTCAAAATCCAAATAAAAGAAGAGAGCGCTAGTCTCAATTCACCAACAATTTTCAAAACTACGAAAGCACTGACTGAAAATCACTTTTCAGTTTTCTGTGTGTTTATAAAGTAGTATATTGTTGCAAATGCATTAAGAATATTAAAGGCTATGTAACTAAACACAAGGTATAAATGGGGTCACAACAGTAAAGTTCAGATTTAAAATCTTTAAAATCACAGTTCTTTACAGACTTTCCATTCTTACCGGACAGCACCCAAGCCAGGCCAGCTGAGCTCCTCTATGTATGTGAGTGAGGGTGAGTGCCGGTGGGTGTCCTCTCTGAAGTCCTGTCTGAGACACATTGTGGAGCTCATCACAGGCAACAGCTCTGACAGCTTCTCCGCCAGAGCCTCAACATCCCCCTCCTGTGTCCCCAGAACTGCATGAGAGGGAGAAAATCACGCTCATGACTGTGTCCTGCTGATGTTTTAAACTTCGCTGGTAGCAATTAAACATGAATATCTATCAAGCAGAACTTTGTGTTTGTGTGTCTGTGTGTGCATTATTTTACCTGCAGCAGTCAGGAGGGGACTGAAGCGAACGCACGCGCCCTCGTCTTCAAGCTCCACCACATCTACCCCGCTGGTGGGAACCAGCTGGACCAGCTGTTCACCCAGCTACAGCCAGGAAAAAATAAAAGGAATACATCAGCCATTACATGGAGTTGAGAGATAAGAGTGTAACGGACGACATACCTGTCTGTTTTGTGGAAAAAGGTTCAGTTCTTACTATTTTATTGTTGACAGTGAATAAAAGTGCACACAGCCTTGAACATGGCTGTAGAGGAGCAAAAGATTCAACCTCTATTTTAACAGAATGTGATCCATAAATCCATCACATATCCAGCGACAAATGGAAATCTACATATAGAAACCAAGTACCCTGTATAAAAATAGGTGGCCCAGATTTCTTTTAAAGTTTGACTTTGACTTATTAATCTAACTGTATAAACAGGTATAAATCAGTTTACTGCAACACATATTCTGGAAATTGGGTTTTATATTCAAAGCAAAATTAATTTTGTAATGTTAAATATCTAGCTTGGTATTAGCAACTCTTGAGAAAAACATCTGACATTTTGGTTACTGCTCCATTATGTTTAGCGACAAGTCTCTAACTTTGTCTGTCTGCTGTGGACAGTGGGTTTGCAGGCTGTGAAACCAAATAATGGCCCACAAGAGGATAAAAAGCTCTACAGAGCTGAGAGACACTGCTGATGATAATAATTCCCAGTGGGTTCATCACTTTGAGTGACTCCTTTCACTTTAAACATAGTAATTTCATCCATATTAAAACATCAGTGACTACACATTTAACTAGCACAGGCACAAAAACCAAACAGTGCGAACTGAAGGATGGAAAACACTCACCCATCTGTTGAAGGCATCAAGCACCTCCTTCTCCCCAGCACAGAAACCTTCCACCGATCCCCCACTGGATGCTGACAAAGTAGGAAAAAGGAACTATGATGATATATCATGATTTTTTGTGTGTATAGTTACATTATCATCAGGTACTGTGTCAATTATTACAGAAATTCATTAAAATCATGGAAGTTCATTCTCAACAGTTGACGCATGTGACAAGCAATGAGACTTGACAGTGATCAACATATGAGTTTTTCAGAGCTTCCAAGCATTAATTTGGTCTTTTTAAATGAAAGACTAATGAGTTCCCTCCTACATAAAACACAAGATTTTAACATAGAAGAGAAGGATAGATGGAAAGACACACTTTTGGTCCACAGGGCACTCCAACCCACTGTGTACAAGAAATGGATGGTGAGAAATTGTCCATGACTTACGATAGACAGACTGCTAAATCAACAGAGCCACCAGACTCAGCCCAGTGGGACTCCCTGAGATAGGGACAAAAACTCCTCACTGACCATGAGTTTTTAGTGAAAGCTCTGAAAAGTAGTAAGTGGACCTTCGAACTTAGTACATCTTATTCCACCAGTCCCTTTTAGATCTTAACAGTTGACATAAACATGAATAAGAGACAAAGATCCTGTCCTGTAGCAGATTCCTGTTCCCTTACCAGCACTCATGTCCTGGGAAAACTTGAAGAGCACCACAGGAGAGCTGAGTTCATCCTCCACCTGTTGGACACACAAAGACACAGATCAACCATCTGAGAGTCCTGGATCATCAAGATGATACTTAACAAGCAATGTGCTGAATGACATGCAAATCAATCTATACCAGCTGGAGGGATGCAATGTAAACATGGATTTAAGATTTTGCTTTGTGTCCATGCTCATGAAAGCTACAGCTAAATGTTATGTCCGTAGTAACTGGAACTGTTTGTCATATACCATTTCTATTGGATTGTCCAATTGGTTGGTATGAAGGTGTTGCCCTAAGTCCTTGCCTCTGAGTGGTATGGAGCAGCCTCTAACCAAAGCTCCAGTTCAAGTTTAGATGATCGGGCTACACAGATGAAGCTGCTTCCAGCATGCAAGCTAACATCTGATTAGAAACATCATTCAAAAACATTTTTGGTGCAGCCTGGTCAATATGTGCCATATGGCATGGTAACTACTCCATTTTCACTTTCAAAAGCAAGTCCATCAACCATGCAACCAAGTTACAGATTCAGGTATATCACCTAGGTTTGCTGTCTCCTGTTTAGCATTTCCTTATGATTTGTGTCAAATTATTCAATCAATGAGACTCAAATTCAGCAAACAACTGATCTCAGGGAAGTTACATTCTGGTTCTTTTCTAATATCGTTTTTTTCTTAACCACTAAGACAGGAACTCAAACCCACAGTGAAGTCCATCAGTGATGACATCCAGGTGAAAGGTTAAGTTGAGCATCATGCCTAGGTGAGGCTGGGATGGAGGCTAGTGTCTTTGTGGTGTTGATGTGAGGGTCATGAATAATTCACAAGCATGTGTGGTGTTGTCATGTAAGAATGGCCTTTATAAGATACAAATGGTAACTGCTCCCTGGACGCGTCTCAAGGCCTCAATGTGCTTCATGGTAAGCGTCTGAATTCCCTTTTCTGATGGCAAAATCAAACCCACATCTGCTGGTCAGGCGTGTGGAGGTGTAAAAGGAAGCTTCTCTCTCAAGCTCTGCATTCTTCACAGAACTACCTTCACCTTTTGTGTAGGTGAGGTCAACACTGCCCGAATACCTTCGAGAAGAAACTGGTCAAAAATCGATGCAATTTTCCCCTTTGGAACAATTCTCACCTTTGAGTGTGGCCATTTGTAATACGTTTAAGCACTGGACATGGGCGTACCAAACAATGTGTGACTGAGTTCGTCTGAAGCATACTGAGACCTTAAGAGTTTCAATGAATCTATTGTAGGCAAACTGTTGGTGGGCTGTGGCACATGCACCAGCTCCGAGGTTTTCTCCTGTCAGTGGTGGAGCCCATAGACCAGAGGGCAGAGCCAGTGAAGAGTGGTAAGGTTAGTTCATAACTGGAATTGAAAGTATAACCACGGGAGGAACACAGCAAGCAGGAGACATTGACGGCAATTAAGACAAAGTGTTAAGAAAGAAAAGAGCAAACATAGGATAAACTGATGAGATGCCTCAACTGGTGTTATGAGAGTCTATGATATCTCAGCTGTCGTTCAAATAGAGGAAAAGTACCACACGGGTAACATAAATGAAAAAAAAAACCTCATTTAAACATCATTCTTACCAGATTCAAGACAATTCCCACACAACTGATGTGAGACTAAAACTACATACTGGTGATTATTATCATCAAACTGGTATTGAACACACTTTAGTTACTAACCAGTTTTCATAGATTACTCTGTTGGGAAAATACAGATCAAAATCAGATAAAAGTCACTCCTATAATGAATAAACCAGCACCAGTTTGATTGATATTCCCTTGAGTGTGCAATAAAAAAAAAAAAACATTGCGAAAATAATTTCAACATATTTGTGCCCAATTCTGTGGCAGTTCACCCAATAGTCTGATCAAAGGTTGTGGTCTGACCAACCAACCGGCATACATACATTGTCCCAGAAGCCTGCCCCTATGCTGCCAAAGAAGAAAATACAACTTCTGGCCTATTTCTTAATCAATCAAAAAGACCTTTAGCGTACATAAATTTTACATAAATTTTCTTGCACATTACTTTCAATAATTTAGGCTCTTGAGTGTTGAACCACTTTTAGTTTTTTCAGATCATGTTAAAAAATATGCAGACTTGAGAGGTCTTACTGTTATTTTTGTTATATGCTTCACCATTCGTGACCAAATCTTTGTCGCTATTTTCATGATGTAGACAGGTGGTGAGGAAGATAATGTTCCTATTCACATCACCACCTCTAGCTGATTTTCTAGCTGCAGGCACAGCATAACTAGGTGAGTCGATGAACAAATCAGAGATATGGGAATTGATTAAGAAGACAAGAACCAGGTTTTGAATAAATAAAATATCATTCTGGAATTTGCGAACTTCAGTTCAGCTTTCAGGGCCATTAATCCAAACTAGACTGGCTGCTGAAATGATGAATTTGAGACCTAACATCTCAATCCCTTTGATCCTGGACTTTTGACAGCCCAGGCTGGTCAAGGGGGGTTAGTCAAATCTCCCTCACTCTCAATGCTGGTGTCCCCCAAGGCTAGGTGCTTAGCCCACTACTGTACTCCTACGCACACAACTGAGTGGTCAAGTACAACTCCCTTGTTGTGTTTGATGATGACACAGTAGTGAAGGGCGTAATCACCAACCACAAAGAGGAGACCCTCCTGAAAGAATAGGGGGAGTTATCGGTGTGAAACTTATGGAACTTAGCCTACACAACCGAGAATCTGATATGTCCAAGTGCAAAAACATCTAGGTGAGAAAGGCCACAGCTTTACCATCTCAAAGAGAGAAAAAGAAAATCATCCTGCCAGGGGACATCACCAACTGGAATTTGTATTTTAAACTACAGGAAGTAATGAGATGCAACAGCAAATGGCACATTCATTAATTATTCATGACCCTTGTATTTCCTCCAAAGGGAACAAAACATAATGAGTGTGGAGAGGCATTCCCTGAAGTACCTCAAAGAACATGCCTGAGTGGTCCACATCCTAAACAATTAGGAAGAAGTGAACAGTCCATCAGCCAATGGAGACCCAAATATCGCTGAGCTGATGTGAGTGACGGAAAATGGTCAGGAGTGGCAGGAAGAAAGAAAATGAGGAGAGGGGAGGACAGAGGGGAAGAGGGGAAGTGAGGGAGACAGGCAGAGGTTTGGTCCCACCTACAATAGAGAGCATGAGAGAGCCCAGAACGTCCCGCAGTGAAGCCCCGGAGATGGGCGGGATCGGCGACACCACGCCCTGGAACCAAGGCAACCCACACTGACTATAACTGCAGCTATACACACACACATACACATGGACCAAGCTCATACACGTTCACATCTCACGAACACAGTGGCACTTGAAACTCGAACTGCAGCATCGTCACAGCGAAGGTGTTTGACTGTGATGAACCTGAAACCAAGCCACTGTGAGTTTGAGCACCACCGTGGGATGATTCCCCCAACACTTGATTGTTCACTGCATCTACAGTAGTGATGATGTATAATGCTATTAATCGCAGCCACTCGATTGACTGTACGGATGCAGTGTTTGCCTTTAGTGGATGCCAGTGAACAACCCTTTAAGCCAAGTCTGTACCCCCTGAGATTGTTTCGGAGTAAACACAGGTCTGGTTTTACCATGTTCAACGCCTCCACGAGAGAGATCTCTTTCTCAAGCACATCCTACAAACACAAATGGGTTTTGTCGTTGAACAGCTGGAGGTTATTTCTTTATGTGTTAACAGTTCTACATATTAATTATGAATATATAGAGAAACTTCAAACCCTTTGTTCGTGTAGAGTTTCTTCCCAAAAATAAAATCTTCACCTGAACTATTATGTGTATGTAAGATAATTAATTAGTCACCATTTCTATGCCGACATATGTGTTTGGATTCACATTTGGTGGAGATATTATTATATAATAAATGCTTATCTATGGGCCAAGTTGTGCCTAAATCTAATCTGATCTAAATGTAGGAGGAGTAACTATTCAGTTTTCTACATAAGCTGCTCTTGTGTGCTGGGAAAAGGTTGAAACAGAAACACAGGCCCCTTGTTTCACGGTGCTGTGGTGGGGCTGAAAAGGAAGGGCTGATTAAAAATAATGAGTTGGTTTGGGTAGTCCCTCTACAGGCCATGTAAGCTACTTATATCACCAACCTCATCGCACTTTAACAGAAGTTTCAATTCAACACTGTGACCCGTCGGCCCTCGGACAACATTTCCCTCAAGCTGCTGACACAGATCTGAAGAGAAACACGCTTTCTCTATGAGATGAAAATAAGAACATCTGTCTGCTCTCACACTGCTCTATCTCAGCTCTTTAAGTGGTATCTTCGAAGGATAAGTCTGATGATATCCTAGGATGTTCTTCTTGCCAACAAATCGATGTGCAAAGCAGAAAACCCACGATGAATATATCCTGCCAAAAAGCATGCGTGTGTATAAAGCCTGATATATTTTAGTCTTCTGTGCTGTGAGCTCCATCGTTGTCGAGGAACTATTAAAAACACATCAGTGAGCCACACTGTTGCACTCGGTGACATTCATTCATTCCCTCGCTACAATGAACACACGCTGTAGTTTATTTTGACTCAGTCCCACACGCACCGTCCTGCTGTCTACTACTCACTGGGGCACAGAATGTGGATTATTTCACTGCTGAAAATAGTCCCTGATGAATGCAGTTTTTCCTCCTGTTTGAGTCATCTCTGCTAAAAAAACACAATGCAGTGACTGGCTGTTTTAGGAAATTGCTGAGCATTTTTTTATTTTTAGAAAATGAAATGATACATGTGTGAGGTGTTTTTAAATCTTCAGCAGAGGGCTGAGAGCCACAGACAGGGGAGGGAAATCATGATAGCGACAGAGCGACAGGTTTGGTGTTTTCGTGGCAGTTAGAAAACATAGAATAACACAAGACTTATCCTTGGACTGATTCCATTTCTGTGTGCATAAAGACCTGAATGTGGAAATTACTGCTGATTATGCCCAGTACATGGTATTTGATGGCACTAGGAGATGTGTGAAATTATTCAGGACTGCATGAACAATGGAAACAGGTGGGAAAACTAGAGCTGCCAGCCAATACATTCCTGTTGGGACTTGGTGAGTTGAATAACTTTACAGCGAGCTGAAAATAGTCACGATACTGAACATACCTGCATTTTCTAACATCAATATACGATTATAAAATATTCCTTCCGTAAATTATTGTCATCTGTGAGTGAATGTCGGTGTGTCAGAGGCATGCACAGAACTATGACATGTACAACAGGGCTATATTTTAGGTGTACTGCAAAGTCAGAGATGCCCAATATGACAGTTCCTTATGTTCCACATCTATGATCCTGAATTGTCTTCCTGTTCCTCAAGTTCTCACTAAAGCTCACCAAATATCTAAAAATACCAAATCAAACAGCCTGCTTTGGTGAACATTATCAGTTCATTATTTATGGCAGAACATTAAGAGCACACCTACCGATGTTTTGATGGAGACCAGAGTTTTTAGCCTCTGCAGGAGTTGCTGGCTCTAGAGGGGAGAGAGAGAAATATAACTGACTTTCCACATCTAATAAAGCAAAGAAACTGAAATGAAGAAAAATGAAGAAATTGGAACTCGGTTGGTTTGGACAGTAAGCGCATCTCCAAGAAGCTCACTAATTAATACTTTGTATCCTGTGTCTTTAAAAAGGGACACAAACAGTTATGTAAAACAACTATTTGAGATCACTAACTGTTTGCACAATAGTGTAGGTTGTCAGATAAGATCAATGAGCTCAGGTTTAGTCTCTGCACTCAATAGTACCAGCCTCACTATGACAACAAGACTCCAGGAAGTTGGCTGCCAAGAAATAGTCCCAATTGCTTTCTCATTACATCGTCCTTTCTTTGATCTGTACACATCTGTGCTAGCTGGTGGTTCAGGGGGAGTTAAGCGATGCTCACCAGAGCGGTGGCGTGTCTGATCTTCTGGACTATTCCATTGTGACCGAGGTACTGCAGGGAGAGCCAGAGAGGCAGAGCTCGCAGCTTCGCAACCGGCTGGCTGGAGGTCAAACCTGCTGCCAGAGACTGACACACAGACATGAAGCAGTGAGTCATTTGGACACAGAAACACAAAAACTGGCACTGAGAGATGAAGAGTAACTCAGCTTAAGGGAAATAAGAACAAAAACTTGATTAGATCAACTGTTGGCTTAATATCAATCTAAACAGAAAATGACATTTCAGGACAGGACAACCCCCCCAAAAAGCCCCCAAAACTACCATGATATGAGCCTACCAGTGCTGGGTCTTCATGTCTGTAGAGGGTGAGGGCTGTTACAGCGGGCAGTCCCAGCCAGGGGCCTGGAGTCAGCGTCATACTGTCACATCTGTTGGCTGCCTATAGGGGACAAAACAATGTCCGTACAGATACACACACATCAGAAGAGAAAGTCCTTCCATGGTGTCTAGCTTCTATAATCAAAGTCAGGCAAGAATACATATCTTTATTAAACCCTTTTTATCTCTCTATTCCAGGTATTTACACAGTGCATAACTAGCAATCCCTACAGTTTCTGTCACTTTGTCTCAGCTCAGCGAGGAAAGGGTTATTTTATTTGGCTAATAGAGACTGCAGAACTGAAGATGAGAGTATTTCAACGTTAGATTACCATGATAGCAGAGGTGACCTGACCCAGTGCCAGGGTTGCCAGGTTGACTCTGAGGAAGAGAACGACAACACCATCATCAATGTTACCATCACAGCAGTGAGAACAGGGATATGCTGGTGTCCTGCCTGATAACATAAAGTCAATCTCCAACATTTAAATTGTTGATTTATAAAGGTGG
>JAOXYL010000045.1:19647366-19664954 GCA_028564955.1 Terapon puta
CGACCAACCAGTGAGCTCCAACAATCTTTCCCTCCGGTCGGCTGAGCTTTCTTACTCATTTGTTTCCTCCCTCGCCTCCTCCCTGCAGCTGCAGCGCCACGAGGGATTTAATTATCAAAATGACTAATTATTTCATTACCAGGGAGTGCGGGGTGAGGTGGTATCCACCAAATTAGAAATATAATAACTAACATGGACTGGGCTGCCAAGGCATGAAGACATTCATCACCTTTTACAGGCGGGATTAATGTGTCATTTGGACTGCCGTTAGTAGCACAGACAAATTCAATTAAGTTTAAGTGAGGAGATGTCAGCGCTGCAGAAAATCTCATGCGCAGCGGCTGAAGAAGAGAATGGTCTGAGTGTGTGTGCGTGTGCTTTTGTCACCCAAATGGAAGGCAAATATTAATAGCTTCTAATTCTTTCATCTACAATGCTGATTGATGTCATGCTTAGTGGGCTATTTTTTTAAAAAAAAGTCTTTTAAAATGGCCAGCAAAATTAGTGATGGTCATTATGAATCCCACAGTCCTGCACATGATAAAAGTATCATTTTTCTGTGTGTGTGTGTGTTTAATCCAAAATGGTGAAAACACTTAGAGGAGACTGCGGCTTCTGTTGGCACGATGATTAAAATGGAGGTTTGGATTTGAAGTCCAGCTTGATGCAGGTGCAGTATTCCTTCTGGGGGATCGAGGGAGGGGGGGCTTTGGTGGTGACACTCCAGTTTATGGTAATGTTTTCTTATCTCGAGTTAATGTTCTCAGGTACAATGATCATTAGTCACAGACCAAAGCACAGTTTTTTGTAGTAAACATGCAAAAACCTATTTGTCAGAAAGTACCAGGTAACTATAAAGAAAATGAAGACACAGGAATCATCTTCCACTGATATACTGAAGCTGATGAGAGCCCTTCACTTAAAAAAAGGCAAAACACAGCAGAGAGATGCTGAGGTCGGATGGTGTGTGTCTTGACAGCTGCCTCCATTGAAGATCTGATCCCCAGTCTCCTGTGTGTGTTTTAGCTCTTTGTGTGTGTTCTCCTGATTGTGAGGAAAGAGAAACTGGACTGTGGCTCAACACGACTGACAGACACGGTGATTCAGTGAAGAAAAGATCTAAATGCAAATCAGGACAATCTTCAAATTCCTCTCACTTAATATTTCAAACTTATCATAGATGGATCTGAATCGAGACACCTCTTTGCAGGAGGGGGACCAGGGGCCCATTGTTTCATAATTTTTTGTCATCTTTTGCAGTGGAGTTGGAAGGGATGAATTCACAGTAATTATAAAAGGAACAATTCCAGCAAATAAAAAACTGTTCATATTAGAATCACACTGGATTGACTCCACTTTGATCGTGTGTTTGAGTCACGATGTGTCAAAGAGCTTGTGTGGTTTTTACTCTGAGCCTTTAATATTACTTGCCGTTGCTCCTCCTTGGTGGTCAGCAGTTTGCCGGACGTGTCTTTGTACCAAAACAGGGAACAAGCTCTTGTACACATTTTCACATGTCGCCATGCCCACGTGGCAGCGGGATGTGAGTATTTGGATCTGGAGGTGACATTTAAAGGGCCTGCAGGAGGGGAAGGTGATGAGGAGGTTGGGGTTTCTTTGGGTGTAGCGCTCAGCCACTGTGGCTGCGTCGCTTTTAGTTATTTATAACTTGTTATGTGCAAACGTTAAAGGGATTTGGGAAGATTTGGATTCAATAAATGGAGTCAATGCAAGGTTTGAATTCGATGGAAAACCACCCAGACCAATCCTAAAGGACAGAGCAGCTACACAAGCTTTACAGACCAAGAGGTTCATTCTTAAAAGAGCAAGAGAGAAAGTAGTCCAGTGCGCTCGGAGGGTGCGCTCCAATTATCAGGATATCACACTCGTCAGCTGGGAAAGCTTATGCCATTGTGCTGGAAAACAAACTGTGGCCAATTGTTGGGGCTCTGTTTCAGGAGGAGCGATAAGGATTTCATCCTGTTTGTGCAGAGGAGGAGTCTACCTCGTCCACTCCACCTGCGCTTTGTTCTCCAGAGCGTCTTCTGGGGGTTCTTCAGGAGCACGGAGACCTTGTGCAAACAAAATGAAAGCTGGGTCCACATTCTCCGAAAAAAAAGTCAAGTTCACTCCTGGAGCCGCCAGAGTTGAAGCGTGTCATCGATTTACTTCATGGTTTTCAAGGACAGAATGGAAGGAGAGCGGCCAATATGATGACCTCACGATGGGATCTTTTTGCGTATAACGTAATTCTTTATCAGAGCAGCCCCACTGCAGATGCGGCACTTCGGTACTGTGGTGAAGGGGGAGCCCGGCTTGAAAACAAACTCTAACTTTGCTGTCCAACTGTCCAATCCAAATTGAAACTGTTCTGAGCTCTGGGTGGTGACCAGGTCGATGAAATCACGGACACAAGCAGCCACAAAAGATTTTCCTTTAGTGTCTGGGCTCATTTGAACTAAAAAAAAAGAGGATCCTGGATAGAGAAGCTTTTAGATGTCTTCTGCTCACATCCAACTGGGCGAACCCTTTTAGTGTCACTTTTATATTGTAAGCCTGCACTGCCTACAATATTGACAGGAAGCATCGAACAGAACTGTGTTAAAGTTAGATATCCATTACTTTAATCGCTTATCTTGTTAAATATCATAACTATGGTCATTATGGCCAAAAAAGAATGTAAGTCTGTGGAGGTGATGGTCCTGAGATGTTTTTAAAGATGAGAGTTCAGAGGTTTGGGACAAGCTGACAGGAACAGTCTCTTTTAGTTTAGGGAACAACCAGCAAACTAATCAGAGGACCTTAAAGTGCAAGACAAACTAAATGGGGCCGAGGGCTGAACCTTGGGGCACAGTTTCAGATGAAGAGGCATAATGAAAATATGTGCTGGTAAACACATCGCTCTCCCTGTGCAGACACGTTAACTGTCTTTGTGAGATCATGCAGCATTTTTGGATTGTTTGTCGTGCGTATTATCGCTTAATGTTACCGAGAAAGACAGAACATTTGCTGCATCCCTCAGATGGAAACATTAAGAAAACAGCGGATGCGGGAGTGAGGATATTACCGTCAGCGTTGAGACAGTTAGATACTTTGAAAATGAGATGATGAAAGGAGAAGTGTGATGAGGCATGATGGGAAGAGGACCGGGACTGGAAAGAAAGGCATGCGTGGCGGGCGCGGCAGTCTTACCATGGCACCAACGCTGTATGTGGCTGCTGGAGTGAGTGTGTGGTTGTAGGGGTCGGCAGCATATACTCGTCCGTAACTGCAGAGAAACAACACGGTTAAATCATTGTGCCAAAGCAGTAAAAAGGAAACAACTACTCATCTTTCTTGATTCAGTGGGATTTAATATAAATGTAAAGCATCATCTGCATAGAGACGTGTTAATATTGTACCATATGATGTCATGGAAAAGTCACTCGGAATTATAAATATCAGCTCTGCACTGACGGTGACAGTCGCTGGGAACGATCACAGCAGTCTGCACCCCCGTGAAGCTTCATAGCCTCTTGTAGCTCATCGAGGCTCATGATAAAGCCTCAGTAGTGGTCCCTCGAGGCTTGTAAAAAAGGGGCCACGCCACTGTGCATGTTTCTCTGTCTGCGCCTGATCACGCTCTGCGCATGTTGAATTCAGAGAGCGAGATGGCGGGCGGGGGCGATTTTCTTTTTCTCGCGTGCGTCCGTGCAGCTATTAGCATTTGGCCGTGAGGTGAGTGCATTCTGCAGAGTTAGTTTGTTGGCGTGCTCGAGTCCGTGTTGCTAATTAGCCGTTTGCGACACACGCCCACCCTCTGAGGGGACACGTGGGCTGGAAAATACCTTTCGCGCATGTGGCGGCAAACTACATGTCATATTTTCCCCATCAGGTGTTTCCTTTAATTTGTCTCCCATCTGCATGTCTCAGGGCCAAGCAGGAGGTGAAGGATTTAACATTTGTCCTGAGGGTGGTGACAGAGGAAAGGCTATTAAAGGCCGGTAACGATGAGCTCACCCGCTCTCATCATCTTGACTTGCTCTGCAGAAGAACCGCTATGCTATTACAACAATGTGCATGTGACACAGTTACAGGAGACCGGTGGTATGCTGTGTTCAGAGCGGAAAAAAAAAAGAAATTTAAGCTAAATGTGAGGCTTGAAAGTATTCTGAAAAATTCATGGCAGCCAGCTGGTTGAAATAAAACACTTCCTTTGTGTATGAGAGTACATTTAGATCTGATAGAGGCAGAGAAGAGAGGTCAGACAATCATTAAAATCATTTAAAATCATTCTTTCACCTTCACTCACTTATGTTTCTAAGCATACCTCATGGCAGCACAGATGGCCATTTTGAAGGTATCTGTGGACCAGCGTACATATCAATATTTTATTTATAAAACCTCATGTGAACAGACCTTTTCCATTTTCCATTTAACATTTTTAAGGGTTGAGATAAAATAGTTTAGGAAACAGTCAGGGGAAATCATTTAAGAAATGAAGGAGTTCGTATGATACAGAGAAAAGAAAAACCCCACAGAGCATCATGAAAAGAGAAAATGTATGAACAATCAAAGGACAGAGAAACAATGGGTTTTCTATTTTTAGAAAGAAATACACAGCAGTGTTTATTCCAAGGGAACAACCATGCTGTGGCCAACCAGTCCACCCCCTCCCCCCTTTCCTCCCTCCGTGTCGTAGCACAGTCATGATAAGGGCAAATCAGGGGCCAGGGCATGTGCCCATAATTGAGCTGATTTGCATAGCGGCCCAGTGGTTTAAGCGATTAGAAGTTAATCCCGATTAGTTTTGGACATTGCTATTCACCATGCAGCCCCTTCAACACCCACACTCAGCCCAGCACCGCATTTGACCTATCTTATCTCACAGAGCAGAGCCCTAACCCATCATCAGTGTGTGTGTGTGTGTGTGTGTGTGTGTGTGTGTATATACGTGTGTGTGCAAGAGAGTTTTTGGTAAGCTGCAACTACAACACAAATTCAAATGCAATTTGAATCAAATACATTTTTAAAATGACCCTGAGGTGAAAAGATAAACACAGAAACAATATTTTCAACAGCTCCACTAAATGCTGGGGAGCTCGGTCAACTGCAAGGCTTTAGTGAATATCTAGGGAAGAAACAAATCCTTCAAAAAATGCAAAGTTACGCAACTATAATATTGTCTTGCAACATCATAAAGTTGAGTGTTGAGCTGAGTGTTTTCTGGTCATTTAGCAGAACAATAACTTGTCCTTTTTAGCTTTTGTTGGAGAAGACGGCGCTTTCTATCCCAGCGGAACATGAGAAGGTCTCTGTCTGTGCACTGAACTTAGACACACTGGTTAAACTCCATCATCAGCAGGCTCCCCATGACAATGCTCCAACACTGATGTTAAACATGAATGGTGTTTAGCACCATGAATCTTTGCACAGATTTGGTGCTAATTCATTCACATCATTATCATTATCATTATATTCCTGCCTTTGTAAAGGGTCAGAAAGTTCCCACCTGCCCATGTACAAGTGTGCAGTAATTTGTGAACGCTCTTCATGTCTGCACGACTGGCTGCACTGCATTTGCACTGGTCCGTGTGCCACACGAGCCTCATGAAAACAGCTGTTGGTACTTCCCATCTGTGACCCTCGTGACATGAACATGACCCACATGGTGCCAGCGTGGCCCCGCACAGATGGGCACATCAGCGCTACACAGGTACACAAGTAACCCCCCGAGTGCCACCCCAGAGCGAGGTGAAACATACAAGCAGTCCTCCTTTAAGCTTTAACTCAGGCTTTGTTTTAGGCTTTACTGAATTATCCTTCGTCCAGCAGCTGGTAACACAACATCCGACGTATTATCACCTTATAACATAAGTGTCTGTGTGTGCAAACAGCTGCCTATTTACACACACTGTGGTTACAGCACAACATCAGTGTATAGGAAGTTCAACATCCATCCTGCCTGTAGCTCTGGTTTGGTCTCCACCAACTCCTAAGAGGAAATAAAAGCTTTTAAATACTCTGCTTGTGTCTAACTGTGTGTGTCTGCTGCTTGGTGCTGGGCATCTGATATTAAATATGTACTCATGTCAGCCAGATATGTGACATAAAGGCTTTTATACGACTGGTTTAACCGTTATTTTTCTCATTGCCTTGTATCAGTTTTCAATGTTCTGAGTAAAAATACTGACTTAGTGAAATAAATCTTCTCTACCTCCAACTGTAGCTCTCCCTTAATTCTTCCTTGACAAACTCAGCAAGGATAAACATTCGTTTACTTTTAAAGTCAAACCACCTCCTTTGTCTATTGAAGTATCAGCAGCTACTGTCCTGAGCCAAGATCCTCCTCTATGCTTTTCACATCACGCTCCCGAGGTGGACAAATGGTGTTTCTATCATCCAAGACACTTAATTCAAACTAAGCTCACAAAAAAAAAACACATGGAAAGTGAGCAGAAGATGAATAATGAATCAAAAAGGTTCCATGCAATTATAAACTAAAATAACCTACCAGTGCCTACTAATGTAACACAAATTATTCATTGTGTTATGAATATATTTATGATTAATACAATTGGGAAGGGACACATAGAAGATAAAACACCCTCAAATTTAATTTAATCTTTAAAACCAACTATTTCAAATCCAAGCCCCTTTTCTAACCCTGGGCTGGAGTTAGCCCATAATTCACTATATATTTTATGCAATTGCTTTTATATATTCTAGAAAATATTTCCGATCTGCCCCTGTTTTAATTAGCTAATGCAGCTGTTTGCCATTTAAACAAACTCATTAAAGCTGTTGTCCTGATCTTGTATAACAACGTTTGTATAATTACATCATCACATGGCCACTGATGACTGTGGATTACGATTGCCTGGAAGGTGTGTATGACCTTTTTGGAATCAGGGGGTATAACCACACACCTCTGACACATAACATGGAGCACCAGCATTAACCTTCAGGTAACGATAGTGACAGCAAAGTGCTTGATATTTCTACGATTCTGAGCATCTTAACAAACTCCACGTTGGAGGAGGGGCGTGAGTTTGTAATGTTTGCAATGTAACATCAGCAGCAGCCTGCTGAGGGACAGCTGCCGGGGAAAGAGGAAATGTGACAAAAAGCAGATGATGCACTGATATTTTAAGTTACGTAACACATGGCATTTTGTTCAGAAGTGGCCGTAGTATATCCAGGATAGTACCCTCAATGGCTGTAATGGATTCCACTGAGCCCCCTTATCATACCTTATAATCATGGAAACTATAACTTAGCAGAGTTTATTCCTTCTGTATATGGTATGTACAAATGCTGCACATCACAACATTTACAGAATAAGCTAGTTTGCAATGCACCTCCATAGATGAGCCAACAGAAAAAACACAAAACGCTAAAATAGCATAAACATAAAAATCATTATTAGGTCCCAAATAATGTATGACTATGTGACTGATCTCTCTTTCAAACGATCCCATTCATGATCTAATATAGCTGACAGCAGTGAGTGGAAGTCATTGGAGATAAATAATGAAACTGTTAATAGAAAACTAATTAGGCTAGTTGATAAATTAAATTTTCCGTACATGTATCTTGCTTTACAGTTAATTGTCCTTGTGAATGAAGTCCAAGACTCACTGTCAGGTAAATGAAGCCAATGCAGGCTTGGTTGAATGACGGTTTGATTATTTTATGATCTATAGGTCATTGTATCCTGTCAGGAACATGAAGCATAAAAACAAGGAAGCTACTTCAGTCGCTATCTGTGACACTTTCTGTCTTACCTGTCACTGTATGCAGCAGCTGTGGCAGCAGTAGGCTGGGCATATCTGTAGGCAGCGTAACCACCCTGGAAACACACACGTACACAAACACACGCACACACGTTCACACACACACAAGCACACCAGAATACACAATAATAAAGACTGAATTCAGTGTTATCGATGTTGTAAAAACTGTTTTCTCGTGTACTTGATGGCAGACACGGACTTAAAGACACAGGCAGACCATCATTAAAAACACATTAAGAAATATGTTTTGGTTTTATGTATGAGAAAGTAGCATTTGAACATAAACATGCATATACATATACGATATGTAATGTGTGAGCATAACCAGATTCACAGACACACCTAAATACATACATGACATAACATTCATGAGGCAAAACATCTGGAGTCTGAATTTAGGATATACCTAAAGTGATTTAAAACAAAAGATTAATTTAAGATTTAAAACTGACAGAAATGCTAAAAGTGGTCAAATACACCCTTAGTTATCACAGAGACAGCTTCACCTCCGAGGTGATAAGACTGTGAGTTTCCACTTGATTACATTTTTCAATACTTGCACTTTATAATTTCTGCATTCTATCGTATATATTCTATTATGTATATTTTAGTTATATATTTTGAATTACTATTTATTCTAGTTCTATATCTTTTTTATTTTGTACATATGGGTTCTCTGTTTAATTTTTTTAGAACAATTTCTTGCCAGCGACGATAAGAAAGTAACTCGATCTTGATTTTTAAAGCTCCCAACCCCAACCGCCAAAAAAAAAAACAAAAAAAAAACATGATCTCAGCATCCTCAATGGCCCTTGTGAAAGCAACCAATTAGCTTCCAAAATTCCCTAAATGCACCTGTGCCTCAGCGTTGGGCTCGCAGACTAGTTTGTAGGTCAGTCTGATTTGAAGAAAAGTAGCAGAAGAAACAGGGTAATGTCGGCCGCAGTATCAAGACTTGAGCTTAAAGACGAGCAAGATATTTTGAGCAGGGAAAACTAAAATCGCGGAAAATAAAGAAAGAAAAAATCCCGCTGACCAAACTAAGACCACAAAGACTCTCAGCGGGTGGACACGCACATGTGAACTGTGATCGGGTCTGATTCGGTGCAGGACAAAAGCTCTGCGAGGCGCCTTTGTAAATGTGTTGCGTATGTCAGGCTGACGATTAAACTCTCCGACAGTTGTTGTTTTTGTTTTTGCGCTGCCGTATAATCTCCTGAAGCTGGAGGTGAACGCTCAGCTGGAGACAAACTGTGGCCGCGCTCGGCGGTGAAGTCAGCCGCCGGCAAAGCTAACGAACCCGCAGGCCCCCGTTTCACCTCAGCCACAGCCACCGTTTGATTCCCCCCCCCCCGCAGCAAAGCGGAGGAGCTTCCAACCTGGTTCGCTTTTCATTGCTCACATTCACGTTCAGGCTAAGGGTTGTCTCAAAATGTGCAGTAATTAATGTACGTTTGTGTTCTCATATTTCGGTTGTCTTTTATTAGCTGTATTTTTTTTTTTATTATTATCATTATTATTTTTTTTATGAAATGTTATAGTCGGGAGGTCTCTAACTACCAAAAGTTTGCTCTAGAAGTTCAAACTGCCTGCCAAAAGCTAAAATGAAATAAAATAAACCTCCACAGTCAAAGGATAACTCATTTGTGGTACTTCTGAACAGTCTTTCATGCTTTTAGGTTGAAGAAAACCCTTGTAAATGTTGGAGAACACAGTGTGCCGTGCTATGGTTTCACCAAACTGAAAAGGGGGACGAAGACAAAAGTGCCTCTGAACACCGAGGACAAATAAGAATAATAAAACATCGCTTCACTTGTTAAAGAATTTGGACGCTTCACATCAAAACCTGCACAGATCTCAACAGGTCCCTGTCTCCGTGTCAGGTCCACAACAATGCTGCTGAGCCGGGATTAACAGGGGGGGGTTGCTACAGTAAAGCGATCGAGGGTTAGTCCTGCTGGAAGTGGATCAGAAGGTATCAGCTGAACAAACTGTGACTAACCGATCAGTTTAAACCTGCTCAGTCCAACCACTGCTGAGGGTCGAACTGCAAAAACTGCTGTGGTTTAATAATGATAAAAGGTTTCTTACACATCCGGACTGGAAAACAAAAAGAACAGAAAATATTTTTTTACATTGTATATTTCCTGATGATCATTATTTATTCTGTCTTACATTTCTTACTGTCTATTTGACACTGCATGTTTAAAATGTCCCCGCTGTGGGACAAATAAAAGAAATCCGAACGTGAAACAGAAAATCAGTAGAGAGCACTATTGACTAAATAGAAGTCTGAATCATTTAATTCTTCTTCCTTTGGGGCCAAAACACCAGGACAAACATCAATATAACAAGTGACATCAGACTTTTGAATGGCAGTGTGTGCGCTCATCTTTAGGCTCGTTAGCTCTTATCTTTTCCTCTGAGTGAGCCTCTCTGACGGCAGTTTTCCTCTCTCCTCCCCGTACGTGTGGAGCTAGGTGTAGCAGTGTTTGTCAGCAGTATGTCACACTGTAGTGCTGACATACAGTCCTAATAGCATCACGGTGTCATATAATATGCTCAGTTAATCCCGCGCTGTCTCCAGGCCTGCCAGCTCAGCTTCCTCCCCTACACATCACGAGTGGGAATTAAGCAGGCCGCCTCCCGCAGACACGCGCACACACTCAGCGTGCGGGCGTCAGAGATCGTTCCTCCGAGTTCAGCACACGCATGAATAAATAAACACACAGAGGGAACCGGCTGCTTTTATGGTTTCATTACAGAGATATTAAAGCTGCACTCTTTTTTTTTTTTTTTTTTTTTCTACTGGCAACAAGTCAAATGATTATGCGCGATTTGATGAACCTACAGAAAAATTATCAGTCACTCTGCCGTTCCGTCGTCTCTGTGAATATTTTTAGTCTTCTTAAGGTTGCTGTTTTTGGACAAATCTCTGATAGAGTCACTCTAAAGTGCCTGCTCAGGACCAAAGACAAATAGACACAATTAGAGACTCGCTGGTGAGCACAGAGGGACACTCAGCGGCTAAAGAGACATATTTTTCATCACCAAATCAGCAACAAGAAGAGGCGAAGGTGCACAACTACACTGCACTTTGGTCAACAAAATACAGACAGCGACTTGCACAACTTTAAACTTGGAAATTACAAGTAATTGTCACTGTCACATGAATAAAATGCTGCAGACTTGGTGATTTTGCTTTCAAATGTTGTGTTCTTTAACTCTAAAAACATGAAAGATGGCATATGAGGGACTTTTTGTCTTGATTTAACTGTGCAAACTTTCAAAATAATAACTTTTCCCAAAATCTGATTTTCAGAGTCCTCAGTAAACTTTTGTTTTTCTTTGTTTGCCAGTACTTCCCTACGTGCAGTTTCCTCCTTTTTGCATTATCCTTTCTGTCATGTTGTCAAATTGGTGAATGTGTTTTGTCTCCCGGCTGGTGTTTGTGGACCTTGCGGTGCACTGAGAGCTCCCTGCTGTCACTGGTAAGACTTCAGGAACACTACATTCGTTTATTTGTTCCGGAGTTTTAGTTTCCTTTTACCGTTTCATTTTGGTCAACGTGAAGGTAGTTACATTACAGCTCTGTGTTTTCACTGAAAACCAGCAGACTGCTGGCTGTAAATGGTACACGGCTGAGGACCCCTGCTTTAATTTATCATAAAACAAAAGCTATTTTCTCTCGTCCAGGCCCGGCGACAACTCCGCCGCTCCTCACATCATTTCACCCTCCACCCTTCCACGCTCTACAACTGAGACAGTGTGTCTGCCCTGACATGAGCAATGTATTATTACCACTATAAACTGTGAAGGCGAGTAAGTGATACTTAGTGCGTGTGATGATGAGCCGTGGCAGGAAGATGAACAGGTTGGCCCGTGTTAGTCAGCAGCCACTGTGGACTGTCACTCCTGACTGAGTGACTAATGGCAGCGCCGCCGCTCTGTGTGCAGGCGTGTGTGTGCGCAGATTGTGTTTGGAACGGAGACTAATGGTTGGTGTGTGTGTGTGTGTGCGTGTGTGCATATGGTCAAGGTTTGGCCACTCCACACACACACACACACACACAATCTCACACAGGGAAGGTTCCAATCCATCACATTTGCTGATTCACTGAAGAAAAGAGAGGCCGAGCAGGACTCCTCTCCCGGTTGCTTCATCCATCTTCGCTGACTTTCAGGACTTTCTGCAAGAAGGCTGCAGGCCCACAGTCATGTTGTGGAACTGCCTTCATGCAACTAAGTGCACAAAAATAAGATCCTGCAGCATTTACAACTTTAATATACTGAGTTCACAAGTTTCTTGATAGAGAATGGTAGAATCGTTGAACCTGGTCTTTAGAATCTTTTAAGCCTTATAGTTACTTACTATAGATACTAGAAATGAACAGTATCATGATGCATGTTCCTACAAAACTGTTGGTGGGCAGTAGGTGTCATTACCTGTCCTCACATAACCCACTTACTAAATGAACTGCAACACAGCAGTGAGTCATGTCAAATAATAGAGGGGTGGGGATACGCTGAGCTGTGAGCAATTGTGACTATTCACGTCTCCCTGCCAGTGACGGACTGGCCATCTGGAGCACTGGGAATTTTCCTGCTGGGCCGCGTGACAACTGGGGCCAATGCTACGCAAAATCTTCCACTTAAATAACCAAATGCTGCGTGGCTAACTGCCCCGAAACCAGTGAGCTGCAGCCCACTGGGGGTGGGTATGACATCTGTCCCTCTCTCTCACAGCCAATGGCTTTCACCTGGGCCCCGCCCACTTCCCCATCTCACCGAAATGGTGACACTCGAATCAGGAGAGGAGTGGGGCAAGATGAGCAAACATGAGGAAGAAAAACTAAAGGTCGTGCTGAAATGCTGAAATTATTGCAGAGGAAAATGCATTTTGGGCCATTACTACTCAATCAGTTCAGTTTAGTGAGTCTGAGAGCTCTGGGAGCAGAGAGGGAGAGATAAATGAGCCCAGTTCAACTGTTTAGCAGTTTCAGGGGTAAGACAGAAGACGACAAGGAGGAGATAAGAAGATCTGGATCTGGCTGGCTGTTTAGCTCTATCAGGTACTTTACTGAAACGTGAAACATCTTGTCACATATGTTGTCACTTTTGTAAATTAACCAATCACAGCCCAGATGGGGCGGGACATAGAGAAAGGTTGACACGATGCAACAAACTTTACAAATGTTGGACTCGTTTCATAAAATGGCCATTGATCATTGACAAGTTAGTACTGGGTATTAACACATAAGAGAGTGACCACCACTGTGGACTATTTTTTCCTCCACAATGGGGAACAAAACCTAGAAAAGCAATTAATGCTGGTTGTGTATTTCACAAACTCCTAAAATTAATATCATATTAGAACTATATTATAAGAAATTCTATTCTATACTTATATTTTACTATTATGCTAACATTATACTTTTTGCTTAAAGTTAAAATATCAGACTAACATACTAAAATGTTCCCCTGGAAGCAGCAGCAGGCAGTGTTGAATCTGTAACTTCACAAAGAGCGAGAGAGAGCGATAAGGCTGCGGACTGGAAGTATGAGCGGGAATGGAGGAATGAAACTAAACTCCAAACCACAGATATTCCGTCAGAGGCAGCAAAAAGGGCCGAAGACAGGGCGACTTCTAAGATTTCCCTCCAGTCTCTCCACAGAAAAACACGTGTCGCCGCTCAATTCAAGACACGGCTCCGGCATGACACGCTCCGAGACGTGTCTGGTCGGCCACGGTCGGCCCTGCGACCGAGCGTGGCCGCGGCGGAGCTCACCACCGCTGTTAGGACGCAGCGTGTGCACGGCTGTCATTCACTATTTTCCAGTGACTTACACTTTGCCATCGTAAAATACCATCCACTGTCCAAAACGACATTTTCTGCAGATGTTGGATTTTAATGTGTGACATCTGTACAGGAGGTGTTACATTTGTTACGATCACGTGTTATTTATGCTTATTTAAGAACTTGAATAGGATTTAGAAATAAAGGCCGGTCTCCAGTGCGAGCCTGCTTCAAATAATACCCTCAGTCACTAGAATTTATGGTATTTTCTTTTCCATTCGCATTTTCCAATAGCGTGCGTTTCTCTGGTATGGCTGAGCTCTTTTTATATCACATCTAATCTGCTATTTGACTTGACTGAACACACTTCCAAAGAACCGCTTTTTCAATAAACATAAACACAGCGTCGGGGGCTCTTGATCCCCGCGCTAATGAAGCTAATGAATACTGAATGTTCTGATTGCAGCACGGCAATCAATCCCTGTGGCAGGGGCATGGGGGCTAATGGGGAGGCAAGGAGGTTGGATGTTATGGGAGCCATCTAAGCACCCCCTCCATACGAGCGCGCACACACACACACACACGCTCGCTCAAACACACAGAAACAGTGCGTCATTAGCCTGTGTCTGTTATGATCAGTGCCAGTGCCTCCCTGAAGCCTCCACCATGTGTGTGCTGTGTGCTGCTATTGTTCACCACTGCAGCGTTGGTGCCTGAAAACCTCTTTTTTTTTTTTTTTTTTTTTTTTAAATTGCATTTAAATGACTAAACCTGTTTTTTCATGTTTTTATAAATTATTGCTGTTAAAGTTTTAAATCACGCTGCGAATTCTCATTTCTGAAGGTGTTTTTTCTTTTTTTTTTCCCCCCCTTCACACTGCAGGCAGCTTTGGTTTGAAAATTAACATTCAGAAAGCGATCCGTTACAGAGAACAATATGAAAATGATTTAGCAAAGCGAACTGAATGTAAGCGCGGTGGAAATTCATCTGGTGCCTTCCTGCCGTCCTGGATGGACGTCGGTCACGCGGCCGTGGTGAACAGACCTGGTCAGGAGCAGGTGTCTGCTGCAGCGAGAAAACCTTGAAATCATGCCAGACGGACCCATATGAGACCAGATTTATGAGCGATGATCAACACAACCGAGCCCATTTTTGTGTAAATGTTTGATATAAACTGTAAATTTCCTCTTGATTTCCAAATGGTATTTTTCCTCTTTAACAACACCAGTGAACGGTTTGGCAGACAGAGAACGTGTAAGAGCCTGAAAATAGTGCCTCTTTCCATCTATTTGATACAGAATTTATTCAACACCACCGAAAAATTGCAATCCAGCTATGAGATTTGTAAAGAAGTACCGTTTCCATTTTTAAACTCCCATTATTTTCCCACCCTTGTGTTAATGGATGCAGTTTATGTTTTTGCGCTGGCAGCTTTATTTGCCTCTTGCTGTTTAGTGTAGCTCGTGCCTTGCTCACAGTCGCTGTCATTTTTGGAGGCTTTAGTCTGTTTCCTCTTTAGTCTGTTGCCATAATCTAAACTGCAGGCTGCGAAATGACCAGCTATCTGCTCTCCCGGCTGAAGTGAAGCCATGTATGAGAATGGAGGGTAAGGGTTTGCATGTGCGTAGCAACAGGGCAGAGACCACAGAGATGGCGGTGTAGCGTGCAATGTCATACCAGTAAATAATACTTACATAAATATCTGCACCATAAAATCCATCCTGGTAAACAACACTGCAGAGGATGCAAACACAAACAAACAAACAAACACACAATAAAACAAAAACATCCATATTAGTGCATGTTGACATGCAGGCACTGGGCTAGCTACCAACAAACCCCCATATCCAATATCTGAGAAATGACCAGAAAAAATAAATAAGTGAGGCAGAAGCAAAGGGAAAATACAGCAGGCACCCTCCTCTGCTCACTGACGGCTGGGTAAGGAGGCTGGGAAGGTCCAAAAACACACTCTATGTCCGATTGAATATTATTATTAAGTCAAACTGCAGCATCAGATTTATATTTAGGTTTTGTATAAAAAAGTATTACATCATTTTTCTAGCACGATGGCCTGAAATATGAAATATAGTAAGAAGACATTGTTTTGTCAAAGATCGTTGGCCTTTCTTGTGCAGCGTGCACAAAGTTTAAAGTTAATGGAAGTTTGAACTTGGTAAGTTTAATTATGGATTTAAAATGTTCAAGGACAGGATGATCTTTGTCTTTGTTGACACCCAAAGCTTAGCTGAAGCTTGTGCCAACAAGCAAGGTTAGTGGGTTAGCCAGCTGTCTTTGGGCTAAAAGATCAAAACCTGCCAACAGCACCAACCAATCAACTCACTGGAAAAAAAAAAGTCATCGTTTTTACAGAAACCCAACATAAGTAATTTGAATAAAATGACACAAAAGAAAGAGCACAATTTATTTTTTTTCTATTTTTCATCAACAATAAGTGACTTTATGATGATACTTAATAAAAAGCATCCCCACACTGTTCAATATTTCAAGTCTTCGATTAGTTTAACCTTTTCATACGCACCATGTATTCATTATAGTTTGTTCATCATTAAATTAAAAAGCTAAATAAACTCACTCTTCATTATAAATAACTCCCATACATATAGTTACTTTGAATAGGTGGGAGCTGTTTGTAGTGGTTTCATATCCTTTTAATATACTTTTTTAACTTTTGGAAAAGATAGGGTTTGAGGGAATTAACATGCTGTCTGTGGACTTGATATTTTACTCCATATTACTTCAAAAGCATTGCAGGTATAGTAAGTAACTTCACAGCAAATCCACAGGCTGTACACTTGGCACTACACATCACATTAATCCCTTCAGAGTAAGAAGCCGAAAAAGAAAAGTACAGATTTTTTGGAGAAACCTGTTATAGCCACGTCTGACTTTCATAAAAAGTAAATCAATAAATGATATCATGATATCTCTGTGAAGTTCACCTTTGACTTTTTGGGTAACTTATGCAGTCATTTTATCATTTTATCCGATTAAACATTTGTGTAAAATTTGGCCAAAAATGGGTGAAGTCACAATGACCTTTGACCTTTGACCACCAAATTCTACTGAGCTCAGCCTTTACTCCAAGTGGACGTGTGCGCCAGATTTAATCAAAGTTCCTCCAGGCAGTCTTAAGATATTTCAGTTGTACGAACAGCACAAATGGAGACCCCCCCCAAAAAAAGCCTCAGGCGGATGCTGGTGTGAAATTTTAAAAAAGTAAAATGTTTGGAATTGAAGCGACAGAGGCCTGGGCACTTTAACTTTTAGCCAGTGGTATAGGTCAAACTCTGAAAGGAACTGGATCCTACTTTCCATAAGGCAATTTGACATAATCTTCCATTGGACTGTCCCTGACCCTGAGCTTCTTTGTACCCTCACAGAAAATATTGTGCAACTGCTTTTACAGGCTTATTCTTGTAACCATGATGAGTAAATTCACTTTGATTTCCAAAGTAATTAAAAAAAAAAGCAGATAAGGTTGTGAAACAATGCATGACAAAGACATCTGATCCTAATTTCATTACTGTGTGTTTTTTCATTCCTGTGTCATGATTTCATCATTAGACAAGGCATATCTTTACCAATGATGAAAAGTGCTGTGTGACCATTAGTGTGGAGATTAAAAACCTCCCTTTCTGCGCAGCGTATGGATTTTTTTTTGGTGCGCGTCATCGAGCTTCCGATAAAACACGACGATGCTATCGGCCCTGCCTTACGAGGGAGCTCCATTTAACATGTAGAGCTCCGCAGAGGACCGAGCTTCCAATTTCAGCAGCCAATAGACTGGATTCACACCATTCACACTGTCCTCAATCTCTGATAATCAATAACTTCTCAAATGTCGGTGTGGCCCTGGGAGTCGTTCTGCTCATTAAAATGTAGCCTGTGACACTACAGCACGGCTACACGCACATATTAACTTATTGATACTATAGACTGTCATGTCAGCCCCCCTTAAAAGAAACGAGGGGACATTTTATTAACACACACA
>JAOXYL010000045.1:19665054-19681243 GCA_028564955.1 Terapon puta
ATTAACTTATTGATACTATAGACTGTCATGTCAGCCCCCCTTAAAAGAAACGAGGGGACATTTTATTAACACACACACTCACATATACACACACACACACACACACACACACACACACACAAAAAGCAATCTTAGTCCCCTAGCTGTGTCACAGAATTTATTTGGAGTCAGCTCATCACCACTCGAGACAGTTTTAATAAAAATACATCATGGTCCACATTAATAATTCACCATCCGACTGCCACAAGGGCAATTAACCGGTGCAGCAGCGTTAATGAAAGTACAATCTGCAGCACATATCTCTTTGTCGAGACCATGCCCGAGTGTTCATCCAAACACCTATCTTCTTCATCCTATGCGATGGCTTCTTTGCTGTTAGAGATGCTCCCGGTGACGCTGTTTAAAGTGCTCTCTCACCACGGTACAGGGGTGAGGGGCCTATTCCCTCATTTGTTCCAAGAGAAAGCCTTTGAAAAGCAGGGTTTGTCGGATAAAGGCTGTTTTGTGTTGGTTTATTTCGAAGTGCAAGCGTTGTGCATAAAATAATTAATGTTTTTTAATAAGAAATAATATGTATATTTGTTTGATTTGTGCAAAATCAATTGAATAAAATAATATTTGTGGAGCAGTGTTTTTTATTTAAAAATGTATAATTCTTACATTATCAGTGCATGTTCACGTCAATTAAGTGTAATAAAAAATGAAGATGTAACAACACTCAAGCTTCTGCTCCACTGAAGAGATAAAAAAATCGCAGCAGATGAGAACATTTGATTTGTGTGGATCAATGAAGACGCTGTTATTAATATTAATGCAAGAAAATAACAGATATGTCATGTTTTCATCATCTGCGGTTCTGCAATTTGATCAAATTTGCACTTAATTTGGATAGAAACCTGACTGCTGCTACGCTTAGATAGACTCCCTGCACGCTCCCTCAGTGTCCATTTGCTTGCAATCATAAAGAGCAAAATAAATTTTTAAAAAACACAACAAGAGGAAAATGATAAATCAGATGTGATTGCCCACAATGCACAGCTCTGCTTAGCTCGTCTCCAGATCATTGAGCGATGGAGGGTCATCACAAGCTTTTGCTGGCTCTGGGTAGATGTTTCTGTTTGTGTTTTTTTTTTTTTTAGGCAACTGCATTAACTCCAGTTTAACTTTAAGTAGAGGACCTCCCAGTCCTCCATGAACTCAGCCTTCCTCAATGACACCACAACCCAAGGCCAAATTTGTCAGTCATTTCCAATGAGTCCGTGCAGAGGCACATGCCTGTTGGTTGATTAAGCATGCTGTGGAAGTGGGGGAGTGTGTTACCGCTGCGAGGCGAGGCCGGCATGCACCGCTCCACTGACTCTGAGCCCAGAGATTCAGGACTTGCCATTGGATAAAGGAGAAGGGAGAAGGAGGGACCAAAGAGGACAAAATGACACTGAGGAGAAAGAAAGGATGCTCACCCTCCGTAAGCTGGAATGTGGGGAGGCGGAGCCGCCGCCCTGAATGTATTGTACACGGTCCGTCCTCGACCTCGTAGGTGGGCTCCTCTGTACGCTGCTGCTGCTGCACTGGCTGCTGGGTAGGGAAAACCTGGTACTGGAGACAGAGAACACATAATGATGTACACCTACTTCAATGTGACAGTATCCCTGAAAAGAGGGCACAGGTTCTGTTTATGGCAGGCTATTTAAGTAGTGCTCAGAGCTGTATAGCACAAAGAGCTGTACACCTGAAGTTGACATGAGCGTTTGAATCCTGGAGAGAATGCACAAAGCGTTCTCACATTTCTGGTCATAAAAGGATGTGCGAGAGAAAAAAAAAAGAATAAAGAGAGCGAGCGTGGTAGTAGAGCGGCGCTATTGCAGTGGTATTGTTATTAACTAATCATTAATCTTAATGGGGGACGACTGACACAAAGCTTAATTTGAGAGCTGGGGTGAGTGAAGGTTGAGAAGGAGATCGAGGTGCCATTTCCAACCCTAATTATACATCTCTTCAAAAAGGAGTTCTAATAAAATGCTAATAGAAACAGTGAATCATTCATTGACCTGATGAAAAATGGAAGGTTTGGAAGGCCAAAGGATAAGAGTTTCTCAAAGAGAGACAAGGAGAGGAGTGAGGCTGGTAATTGTTCCTATTCATCTTTTGTCACCTTGATTTTAGGACTGAGTGGCCTGGCTACCCTTAAAGTCACACTTGCGCCTGCTCCCTGCATGACTCGGCTGTGCTGCTCACGCCGCCTAAAAGAAAAGGAGTGCTCGGCGGAGCAGCCGGAGAACAACAACAACACATACCGTGCATTTTAAGTAGTTAATGATTTCTTGACTTTGACACTAGAGACTCATAGTCCAAGTAAAATGATTCAAACTGTGACCACCAGTTTCTCCAGTACTTAGACTGTTTCTCCAAAATAAAACCACACTTCTATCACTCCACTTTTATTTTGAAAGGGCTCTGACAGTTGACAAATAAATCTGCTTTGCTGAGCATCCTCATGAATCTCAACTTGCTGTGCCATCAAACCACCTGAACCAATTAACCTCGCGAACAGGTCCCGGCCTCTGCCTCGAACGGCTGCAATCATAACTTATTAATAACGTCAGGGCGCAAATCGTTACCGCAGAGGAAGCCTGAAAAAGCTCGCTCGCTTCTTTCGTGTGTGCACGTACACACAAAACACACATGCATGCCCCAATGGCATTTCGGGTACTTGAAAGGTGAAACAAAGGTAAATCAATACAAAGCCATTTTGTAATTAAAAGAACGTGGGGGCGAATTAGGCAAACGACTGTCTGGAGAAATTGAAAGTATCGATTTTAATTTACAAAATATATTTCATACCTTTTAATGTCCTTGCCGAAAATGGACAATTAGATTTCCTTTTTTCTTGTCCTTTGCTTTCCTTCAACTACTCCCCTCCTCTGCCACATTCTTATCTTCCTCTATTCTTATCGCCAAATCCAGGTATTTTTCACCTTAATGGCCACAGTTAATGACAGGTTGGGGGGTTGGGGAGGTGAACGCTGGGATGGCCGAGATTGAAGACGGCTTGTTGGGGGTGGGGGGGCGCGGGATGGCGGTTTGCAGAGCGCGTGTTTGTTTTGAAGCCCGGATGGCAGTCTGTTGTTGTGTTTGTGCGACTCAGCATAGTACTCGGGCTATAAAAAGACTTTGCCTGGTTGCATGTTGCTCGGAAAGGAAACGTAGGAGATGAGGAAGGTTAAAATGAAGGGAGGGAGGGAGGAAGGGAGGGGAGGGAGAAGGAGAAAATAAAGATGTCGAAAAAGCTGAAGACCAAAACGAATGAGGAGGAGGCTGATAACGACAAAGGAGATGGTGACAGATGGAGAAGGGCATGTCCTCCTACCTGCATAGAATTCTGGGCTGTAGACAGCGCTGACCACTGGATTTAACTTCCAGCCTGAAACAAGACACAGTTTTATCCTGGTTAGTTCATATGCCCTGTATGTTCTATCTACCCGGGACCACCGTATGTGGTACCACGTACAGCTCATTTTCAATCGACGCACGTTTTGGTACGTTCTGGATTTACACTTTACGATAACAGCAAAGCAGTTTAAGTGGAACATTTTCCCTGACACAAGATTTGTAAGTCGGCAGTTTAAAGCGCTCAGTTGGTGATTTTGTGTTACACTCTCATAAAGCCGGGGTGTAATATCCTGACTTTTAGTCTGTGGTGAGGTGGTGAACACCCTGGAAACACCGTTTTAGGAAATATTCGAAATTTAAAAAGATATGAAGTTCACTATTTACCACCGTTCATTTATTTTAGTTTACCATATTAGCATGTTGACATAGTGTAACTATGAGAGTAAACAAAAAGTAGCTGAGGTTGATGGGAATATCGTTAGGTTGCAAGAATTTGAATTAATTAAATGCAGTAATGGACAAACTCAGCTTCAACATGGCTCTAACTCAAAAGTTAAAGGACTGAGAAGTATCATTCACCCTCAGGTGAGTGTGAATCTAATTTCACAGCAGTCAGTCCAACAGTAATAATACTTGATCATCATAAGTTTGAAGGTTACCAAACGTGGTAGACTGACCTACAGATCAACTTCGCCACTGTTGGATGGTTAAAACGTCTCCACTCCAAACAATGCACTTTATTTAGTCAGGCCGTCCATCCCTAATAAATGCACAGGCTTCTAGCCTCCATGTCCCCGATTTATACCTCAAGTTTTTTGTCTCAAAGGTTGGGGGTTAGCAATGACAGTATGTGGTGACAGAGGTGTAACATTACACTACGTCGTGCACTCGAACAAAGGTGTTACATTTCCTTTTTTAAAGTATTAGCCAATACAATTTAGTTTAATTTTAATATATATTTAAAGACAGAGTTACTTTTGAAATCAGACAAAAAGTGGTGAAAAGACATCTGTCTTTGTCTGCTTATATTTTCTTTCTAATGCTCAATTTCTTATTTCCTAACAAATTTTTCTGGTGTAAGGTTAATAGTGCCTGATAATCACACTGAACTGGCTTTTTGTTCCACTTCATTATCCAGTCTGAAATGATTGTCATCTGACCCATGCTTGTTGCTCTGTGGCCTCTAAAAATGTATTTTTAATCCCGTCTCCAAAGCCCTGAGTGGCTTAGTTTTTTGTCTGTGTTGCTCTTTACCTTGCTTTTATCATGCGAACCCTATTTTTCTAACACCTCTTCGTTATATAAATGTATTTTTGATTTTGATTTTATTGAGTTAATAATTTCATATTTTAATCTTAGAAACAAATCTCCTCCCGTAGGAAATTATCTAAATCAAGTAACTTAAATTCAGCCTTAAAATGTCATTTCAGCAAACCTGGTACGATGTCACAAATCCAACATCTCATGTAGTCTTTGTGTAACTGGGTGTCAGCAGCCCTGGAATCAGCTAGTTTCAGCTAGTTTCTGTGAGTACTGCATCCAAATACTGTATATAGTGCCTATAAAAAGAATTCACCTCCTTGGAGGTTCATTTCTTAATTAATGTCAGTGTGGCTTTTTTTAAAAACTGGACAAAAAAGGAAACGAGAGTGAAAGCACATTTCTATTGAGTCTAAATGGGCAACAAACACAAAATGTTTGCTTAAGTTAATATTTAGTGGACAGCAACTCCAGCTTTAAAAAGCACCAATCACCCTCAATGCTACAGGGAAATGCAATCTGCAACAATTCTTCTCTACTCTGGAATAAATTCTATTCTTGGAGATGTGGGTATGATGCACAAGCTTAAATTGAATTACCTAGATTAGCACATGATGTGCTCCCATTAACTCTCATCAGGGCCTCATTCCTGCATTCATCAGGTATCACGTCCCCTACTTCCTCCTCCCATTTCTCTTTAATTTTAATTAGGGAAGCATCTCTGAGGGATGGTATATACCGCAGTAGATTGTTGAACTGAGGCCTTTTACAACAGAGAGAATTTGGAGGGTGTCATCTACAGCAGATGGTTGTGGTGTTTGGGGAAGTTTGGATAAAAAGACTTTGAATTGAAATGTCGAGCCTGGAGGCATCAAAAATGACGTGAGAACAACTCTCAGTAAAAAGATTTTTAAATTTGGAGAGGCTGCACCTTTTAAATAAGTCACAAGTCTTGTTTGTTTGAGTAGAGAAAAAAAATTGTAAAGGTTTTCTGTGTCAAACAATGACACTAGCTGCTGATTACGAGGTACAATAACGGTCCATATTCAACCTTCGGCGTGAACAGGAATAGTCCTGTTGTTTATTTCAGGTCCGGATCGTTAAGTCCTGCACTTGTTGTAGAGGTCACTCTTCTCCGTAATGAATGTCACCAGTCACACATGCTTTTTCACTCCTTCATTAGCTAACGATTGTAAAATTCCTGGTCTTCTGGAGGTTATTTGAAGGTGAACGTCTGTTACTCGAAGGTTACCATCAAGTGGTGTGGGTAAAACTGAACGTTGCGCTACAGTGTCTGTTTAAACCACCGTAGCCTGTGTGATTATTTGCCAGAGCAGGGTCGGGCTAGAATCTTAGAGCTGTGTCCTGAAACCTGCACAGTTCCTAGACCACCATTAGAAAGCTTCTTTCTTCTGGAAATGAAAAAACAAACAACAAACAAACAAAAAAATGTGCACATACTGAAAAATGTGTGGCTGTATTGCACTCAAAAATTTCATCAGTACTGAGGACGATGAAGACTTCCACACCCTCTGCCCTCTCCACTCACCCAGCACATTGTCAACACCTGCGCACCTGGATCAGGTAAATTAACAAGGTCTGGAAATGAAGCCTTGCACAATCGTTACAGCCCCTATCATCATTATGAGTCCTAATCATAATGCAGGCCAAGTTCACCATAACAAAACTTCACTATCACTACCACACTTCTTCATTTTTAAACAATATCCCAGGCTGAGGGATACCACTGATCGTCGTGGTCATTTTGGAAAGCTGTGAAGCAATCAGTATGATATTATACACATAAAATTGAAGCGCCAACATTCATGTGGAATGCTGTTTGATCGTTGCACTGACATCGCCCGAGGACAACAGAGGTGGAGAGAAGCATTCAGCATACATATCTATGCATCAACATTCACAAGGCACTTTGGAGTGACCGTTTCTGGTTGTGTAGAGGGGGAAGGGCCAGTCCACATGGGCACATGTCAAGGTGGACTGTGATTTGGCCATTTCTTGGAGGTATGAGTGTACAGAGCTTTATAAAGCTCATCATTTTTGGTGCACACCATGTTTGTTTTTAATGTGCATGTATCCACTGTTGTTATTATGTGACTCTTATCTTTGGCATTTTAGGCCAGTTGTCTCACTTGAAATTCCAACTTTTTTTATTTGAAAGTTTCTTGATGTTGGCACCATCATGTTTCATGGTGGGGAGCCTGTGCTTATAATAATATGCAGTGTGGCTAAAACATGCCAAAATGCTCAGTGTTGATCTCAACAGGCTACTGGTTCTTCTAGCTGACATCAGTCTACCACATGTCACATGCTCTCCAGATTGTAGCTGAGATGGCATTTGGCATTTGAGCACCTTCAAACTGGTCACACATCTCCTGGTGGACGGCCTGTTCTCAGCAGATTCACAGTTGTGTCGCACTCTGTGCATTTCTTATTGACGCACTTAACTGGACTCAAAGAGAGGTTCATTCACTCTGAAATGCTCTGGTCTCCATTCTCTGAATTGAGTCACATTTTTGCTGCATTTCCTGGAACACTCCTCTCTTTATGGCGGAGGTTTTGCTGCCATGGTAATACGTGACTTTATCTGATTCTTTGCATCCTATTTAAAGTGGTTAACACGTATGCAAACATGAGAGACCTATTTTCACAATTGTCAGTTTCTGTGACTCAGTGTCAAAAAGCTACTTTAACTCAGTGTTGATTATGAGATAAGATACAGGATTGTGAACATTGATTTGACCTTACCATTTGCATATGGGTTGACAGTCTTCTTATTTGTCATTACTCGGGCTGTTGCATTGTTGACCTACAGCAGATAAAGAGAAGTCTGTGAGTTATGATACTGATGAGTTACTGGTGCCATACTTGTAAGAATAAATCTGCATGCATAGTTTCCTGATAAACAAAGAAAGAAAGCAGTACACTGTATCATGGCAGACACCCATGTCATTTGTGTGTTTTCAAAACTGCATTCAGAAACACTTAAAACACATCCAAAACAAATCCGTTTTCTTTCTCATTTGCATATTTTCTATCTTATGACGTTTTTCAGCATGCTCTCCCCAATTATAGTGACATTTCAATAAAATACAGAGGAAAGTAAAGAAACACCAGATGCACTAGGCAAAATTATGTTTTGTATATGTATAGATGCATGCAATGGGAAGGAGGAAAAAAAAGAAAGAAATATCATTGGGGGAAGGAGGAGAAGAGAATATGTTGGGAGCATTATGCAACATCAAGTCAACCTTAAAACGTGAGAAGAACTGTTGTGACGAAAGCAACACAAAGCATTCACACTCAGACAACAGCCTCTCGAATTCATCGCAAGAAAAATTATTGAGATTTAGAAAAAAATTAATAGAAATAAAAAACAACCAACAAAAATGACTAAAATAAACCAACCAAGTCAATCAATCAACCAGTCAAATCATTCCAAAGTCAAACAACAGCTGACAGGGTAAATTAAAAATACGGGTGCATTGTCTTCCAAAGTAAAATAAAATAAAGTAATAAATGGGTTTCCAACAATTTCAGATAGATGTGCAAACGAATTCATATCTCAATCAGTATCGCTCGCACACGCAGCTCCAGGAGAACACTTAGTGAATGGACACGCACGCCGACACGCAAAAATGTATGTCAATATACAGCATCAACTCAACCACAATTCAAAAAGAAATGTCACGTGAGTTTTAGCGTTGCAAACGTTCCAAAGAGAGAGGAAGAGAGAGAGGAAATGCTGGCAGAATGGCTTGCTCGCTCAGACTTACCATTCCCAAACCTTTTGGCCCCGCCCACTTGTTTGTGTACTGTTACCGTTGTAACTGTGTTGGATGGGGCCCTAAACAAGCTACCGTTGGAAGGATGGTGGGGGAGGAGGGATGAGAAAGGAATAAGCAGCATCTTACTCAGGTGGCCAAGAAAACTTTGCAATCATTCCACTGCACAAACTCTCTCTTTCAGCTCTCTCTATACAAGCAGCTAGCTGATTTCTTGAAGCATAACTCTGACCATTTTGTCCAGACAAGCTGTCTTCATCCATCATACTGATTGATTTTGGCCCAAAAAAATGTCCTATTTGTTTTACTATGGCGATAACTTCACATCGACTCAGCTCAGAGTCCTCGAACCAGCCTCACTCTGAAGGCAGCCGCAGCTATTTTTTTTTCCAGCGCAAAAATATGTAAATGTGTGTCATCTGACATCGCATTTATCTTTTAAAGTGCTCATGTTACCTGGGCCATTGCTTTTGAATTTTCTGGTCCAAGCAGTTTGCAGTGACACAGTACTTCACTGCTGCACGAGTCACTGCATCCTGTAGCTGTAAAAGGCAGAGATGTAGCCTGACCATTCCAGATGTGGTCTGTTTAATCTGACAGCATTCCTTTTGCTGTGTGTTCCTAGCATGTATACACCTTGTTTTAATGATTTTTTGTTGATCTGGATACAGATCATAGATTGATACTGGATGGAAATGGGGTGTAAAGGCACCAACAACCTGAGATAAGAGTCTCAAGAGACTAAAACTGGAAACAGCAAGTGTTCCGGTTGGTTACCGTTAGAGATGGTAAAGACTGGGAGTTGAGAGATGATAATGTTGGATAAGCTTGTGTGTGTGGTAATGGGAACACAGATTCTGGCAATGAGTTGATGTGGGATTTATAATAGATGAGTGATAAGTGCCGCAGTGTGTTTGGTCAATTATACCTCTGTTACTTTTGTGCAGTTTCTTGTCTAAAAAGTTGATGAGGAATATTGCAAATCAAGTTTGCATTATTAGTCAAAGACAACTACTTTGTAGTGAGGGATGGCAGCGAATTTGTGAGAGTGTAATGGGAGACTGGGTTGGCTTTGAGGCTTTCAAGATGAAAGCAGTGGCAGGGTGACACTGGAAAAGTTCTGTGCATTTGGTGGTTGGTAGAAAGGAAAGCTTGAAATGAAAGATAAGACCTTTGACTAAACTTTGACTAAAGGTTGGAGCAGAAGCCTGTATATTTCTGTGTCAGTCTCCACTGAGAGAGCTTCCCAGTGTAGCTTTCAGCTTTTTAATGGGTCTACATATACAGAGTGAACAGTGTCAGATTTTGACACAGATTGTGGCAGAGTTGAATTGGGTTTGCATTGGTGTCTGTATTCAGGTGGTGTGCAACAAGGATGTGAAAGGTCTAAGTGGTTTTGCAAGATTGACAATATAACCTCAAAAACATTTTTGTCATAGTCCAGGCCAAACATATAAACCACAAAATCATAGGTTATACTGTGAGAAGTGAACAGTCGTACAGTAGCTCTGGAGTAAGGGCTATGAACTGCAAGAGTCACAAGGTAAACATTACAATAATGGAAGGATAAGAGAGGGTTGAGGGAAGAAAACTGGGAGTAATCACTATGGGTGGGTGATGACAATATCTTTGCATTCATTTGAGTGGATATAAGAAACAAATACCAAAGATGTGTGAAATATGAAAAAGAGGAGGTGGTAATGGGGGCAAGGCAAAAGTGTCTAGATAGGTATTGTGTGTGTTGTGAACACAAAGGAATCTGGGGGAGAACCCTCTGGAAGAGACGCTGCAGGTACCAAATGGACAGAATTCCAGACTAAGATGAAAAACAAGATCAACTGATGGATTGACTGTACTTCATCATGTGCAGATGGCTGCACCAAACTCGTGGTGAAATGGAAGCTGAGCCTGAAGGCAAAGCTCTCCATGAGCTCCACGCTCTGCAGGGTGCTATGCCCATCTTTAGACATAAAGTGAGGAACTCGGCAGGGAGTTTGGAGAAGGATGTCTTCTCAGCATAAAAAAAAGTTTGTGGGGGTTGATTTGAGTTTGGGACACCAGGGAAAACCCAGAACATGCTGGAGGGATTATGTATCCCATCTGGCATGGAAATGCTTCAGGACTCCCCAAAAAGAGCTGGAGGATGTGGCTAGTCACAAGCCTGCTGCCACCGTGATCTGGAAGCAATTGAAAGTGGATGGGATAGATGGAGAAGAGTTGTTGTGGTGCCAGGGCACTATAGCATTTGTTGGGATACAAACATAGAAGCAAAAAATATATATCAGTGCAGGTGTAGACATTGCATGGAGTCAATGAAGGATTAGTGATGGGAAACTGCAACTGCAATGCGATACATGGGAGCAAAACCAAAATTATTCCAAAAAGTACTTTTAGGCATAATGACTCTTGACAGCTACAACTTGGCATTATTGCACCGTACCAATTCTGCCCAACCACCAGGAACCCATTCACTTTTTAGTATAGCTTGTGTAGACTCACTAATATGGTCCACAGTTGGAATATGGATGATATGGACAATTGATGGAAAAGCTATCTACATCATTAAGTTGAAACTTGGGTCAGAAATGGACAGAGTTATGCTTCAAGGCTGATAGCATCTAGCTGTTGTTCCTCTAAGTGGACACAAGACATTAAAATAGCACGTAGGTATTGTCATGCTACTGAATCAGGTTAGTTGTGAAACTTGCATTTTGCTCTCCAGGTGTCATCCAATTCTTAAGTACTTCCTCTGTCCATGGATAAGCAAGATTTGAGGACTTTGTTTTAATGGGGGAAAGCTCCTTTCATCATTAAACATATATTAGAACATCTTTTGAACATTTATGGCCAAGCTCCAAATCAGTATTTTCACCTTAAACACAGATATGTCTATCCATAATGCTGGGTAGTGTGGATTTTCACTTTTATATCTTTGATAAGGTCAATTCCCTTGACAATACAAAATTAGGTAAAACAGGAAAAATGAATAAAAAAGGGTAAATGAAAAAAATCAAAACAAAACAAGTAAACTCTCACATACAATAATGTTGAACTAGTTATACGTCAACACTTGTTTGTGTCTGGATCAATGAAACTGCACAAGGAAAGGGAAGTGATGAGGCTGGGATGACCTGACAGTTTGATGTTACGATAAAGATGGCAAGGTGGAATGTGGTGGTAGACTGTCAGACGCTCGCACGCACAAAAACACTCTCAAATACACGAACGCGCTCACACGCACACACATACAAAGAGGTAAAGGAGGACAGGGAGAAGGAAGAAGTTGAAAGAAATATTTGAGAACATGCACCTCTATTTTACGGCCTTCTACCACGGTGCCATGTAATTTCTCTCTGGCCCTGTCGGCGTCCACGCTATGCTCGAACGTTACGAACCCAAAACCCTGCATGCAGGACGGAAAGAGGCAAGAACAACATGCACATTATTTTGCACATATTACACTCAACATTGCATTGAAAAACAGCTTGTGTCAACAGGAGCCCAGTGGATAACACATTTTTTTGCTTCTAATTCATTACTCTATATAACCCACTACCCATTAATATTATACAGCTTCAGGGGGAAAAAAATAAATTGGTTGATGAGAAGAAACCGACCCTTCCCAACCCTTTACCTTTAGGCACTATTTCTATGACTATCAAGCTTTCCATTCTAGCTTTGCATATAATAACCAACATGGGCATCTACATGGACATAAACGCAGTTCAGACAGAGGGAGGCAATAGTGGGCTTCTGATTCTTAGTCGGCCAGTGTAGATATTCACTTTGTGAGTTGGTTAAAAGAGGGTGTTTAAATTTTCACCTGAGGGCTACATACATGACAACATGCCAACGGACTGGGGCTACTGTAATGCTGCGTGTTCCAGGAAAAAACACAGTTTCACTGAATTTAATCAAGTGTAAATTTCCAGTAACAGCAAAGAGCCACCAACATTGGCTTGGGCTTCAATAAAGCCGCATCCAGGACCCGCCCCCATACAGTGGATGTTCCAGTCCTGGGGGTTTTACTCACATGACCTTTAACACGAAATAATGTAGGCAGCTAATTATGCACTCCTTGGCCTTGGAAGCAATGCAAGGTTACTTCTCTGGTAATAGTAGGGCCCCATGTATGCTCCCTTGACGGGTTCAGAAATTCAAAACTTGACAGGCCTGCCATCTCTTGTTATGGTTGCTAAGCAATGATGAGGCTGTCACAGTTCGGGGGAAGGGTTTCATATAGAACATCAAGTAACCACAAGTAGAAATGTTTTTTTAATGTGGATAATGAAATTACAATATAGCTTGAAAGACATTTTATTCACAACTAGCAATTGTTGTACCTGCACCGTCCCACTATATTCTGGTCTTGACAATTAGTACCATGCCTCAATAATAAATGCCTGCTTTTATAGTAGATGAATTTGACATTTATACACAATGTTAGACATAAATCATTGACTATTCTGCAATTGTTAAAATATTGTGGTGATAGAGCAAACAGGATCCCCTGATGAAGTTGTAACAGAGATTATTAAATATTTGAATAAAGGTGAATTCAACATCTTTATGGGAATAAGTCAGCAAAAAAAAAAAAAAAGAGATCATGTTAATAATAGCAAGGAAAACACATCAGTCAAAACCAAGAACAGAAAAAATGCAAGTGACGTTATTCTGAAAGGAACTTTAAGACTTTGAAAGTCTGTCCTGGTATGAAAAAAAGATGGAGGGCATTTTAATATACCAGTATTGATTAACCATGACTGTCTGGTTTGGTAATGAAATAGAGGGGAAAGGTACTTAATTAACTTTGAACCTCAATCTACAATTTTTTCATCAATATCAAAATCATATTTTCCCTCATTAATGTGGTTTATCATTGAGTATATCATTGACCGCACATGTATTGCTGCACTGTAGCTCAGCTTTTTTTTCCCGCAACAATAGAATTAGCCCTTTCTCAGTAAGAGAAAAAACTTGTCTGCTCTTGTCTTCTCATGGACTCGTGAAAGTCATCAGTCACAATTTAAAATGTGCATTTAGCCATATATGGTCACAAAGGTTAGCGTTTATTGCAAATGAGAGATCTGACTTTTGTCGACTTTAGCCAGACTCGTATCCTGATTACTTTACATGATGGGAACATCCAAGTATCTAAGTGTCATCATCTTGGCTCAGTTGATGTTATTCAGTCCCCAACTTTCATTTAGTTTTTCTTTAAGAGAAATTAATGACTTACATTTAAATACGTGGTCTATTCTTAAAAAACACGTGCATTGGAAGACTTCACTTCACTCCAATGTATTCAGAGAGACGGGGGCTTTAAAAGCAGGCCAAGGCTGGAGCTGGAGCTGGAGCTTCTCAGGAGGTGGCCATCTAGATGAAGTATGGTGTATCATATTGTCTTTGGTTTTACTGTGAATATACACTGCAGTGATAATAATTCAATAGTTATATAATGAAATCCCTCGAGCCAAGCTGAGCTGGTGAGGTCACTAAGCACACTCCTGTCCATATTGCAAATTGATGCTACTGTTTCCCACTGCTCTAATGTAACTTCTTGTCAATTCACTTCCAACTTTGCGAGCTGTGTTGAGCCAGACCTAATGTATTCTGTGGATGCAGTGGTGAATTAGCCATAATCAGTCAATTATGCTGAGTTATGCTGCATACTAAGACTTTAAAGGCCGACTCTGATTTGTGCTTCACTTATTAGCATTTCACGTACGTAGTGTTCAAGTAGAACAAAGCCATATTTAATCCCCGAATGACTGGTACACAGATAAGTCATGCAGTGAAATCTTTGGAAAAGCACAGAAACACCATGTACCTTAGAACCACGCTCGTTGAAGATGATTTCCACATCTAAGATTTTGCCAAATTGCTGTTGAGAAACAAACAAAGCACTTTTAAATCTCTTGACAAACTTTCTTTGTCGTCAGTTCAACAGAAGGTTATCCTTAAATTGTCCAAAATTTCATGTGTAGCAGATATTTGCGTACTTACGCCGAACATTTGCCTGAGATCTGGGTCTCTAAACCTGAAGGGGATGTTGGAGACGTGAAGTCTCTTGGGTTGGGCCTTGCTGTCTGTGCTTTCAGGTACAGTCTGTATCGGAGGCTGACTGTCAGTCTGAGCGGCATCATCTGTCTGCTGGAAAACACAGAAGGAAGAACAAATGAAAGATACATAGAGCCACTTCCAGCAAGTATGAATGCAGATTTGTGACATTCACTTTTTTTTTCTTTTATTGGTCTGCAGCTTTGACTAAATCCATGCCCCCTCTCAGTCTCACTCGGTGCAGGTCCTTTAACCAAGCAGCAGGAGGCCCTACTGCAGTGAGAAGGAGGAGAACTAGAGGTGGAAATCACAAATCACTCCACAAACCATGCTGCTCACTTCAGTTCAAGATTCATCGCCTCTGACTGTGTTGTTTGTCTGCTTTTTTTCCTAAAGTACACACTGCGCTACTTAAGGTCGTCACCCAAATGAACTGCAGTATGTACATCAGTTAGCGAATGCCCCACGATTCAAAGGCTCTTCAGCAGTTACAGGAAGTGAATACGTCGTGCTCGTACGGCCGGTGGAGATTCAGACTGTTCCCGGTTCAGTAGTACATTGAATCTGCTACTAGTCCAAGCTGTTACATTCAACTCAACACAAAAGTAGCCTACAAGCAGTGTACAGCAGCCTATTATTAACTATGGAGTTAATATCAGATTATGTTTCTGTGACTTAAAGGGACTTTTAATGTGCTTTTAACAAGGAAGTAACTTACTGTGCTTAATGACTGAGCTGACAACATAGATGTATACTACTGTAGTCAGCCAGTTTTAGGATCTGTTGCACTGAACACCTGTAAGGAAACTCCTGCAAGCTTCCTCACAGTTTTAAACTGCAGTTCACTGGTTGTATCAGTGAATGGAGTCGCCTCAGTACATGTCATGTTAGCTGTGGTCTGTGGCACCTTAGGTGCTCTCACTCAGGTACCTTTAGGTTTAAAGAGCATGAAAGGTCAGTGCAAATGTGTTTCCTGGTGTAGACCGACCTGCTGTCTGTGACCTTACCTAAGTTTAATCACATTTCTGGTCTGCTGTGGAAATATAACATATATATTATCCCTAATTATAGATAACAAGCTTCAAACATATAATCTCTTTGTATTTTCTATAACAGCAACAGCAACAGCGGTCCTGATCTTGTGACATGAAGACTCCATTTACTGATAAAGGCACTGATATGTTCAGACTTCTTTTCCATCCTTCCTGACGGCCACAGATAGCAGATCAGGACATCATATCATCATATACCATCTCATCCAGAATTCATAGAACCATACTTGCATATGAAACTGTCACTCTGTCTGAATATGAAGAGGACAAGCACAAGCAAAAAGCCCACATTACTGTGCGAACACCACGGGTCCTCAGAGCCTTAGAGAGTTAGGAGGAAGCAATAAATGCTGCCTGAGACAAAAAGGAGTTTGACCTAGAAAGAGTTAAAATATGCAAACACGCAGACATAATAGATGCTCGTGCACACACATATAGAGTACCAGCGGCAGTCTGTGTTTGTCCTTTAGCTCTCAGTGTGACTGAGATCAATGGCTGCTAAACACAAGAGAGGACTCCACAGTCTCCTATTCCACTTCAAGTGTGTGTGTGTGTGTGTGTGTGTGTGTGAGAGAGAGAGAGATAAACTGTCGGTGTGTCTCTTTGCTGACTTTGGAGCTTATT
>JAOXYL010000045.1:19707555-19723213 GCA_028564955.1 Terapon puta
TTCTGAAGCTTGTACAGCCCTTACAATAAGATGCATCCAGGTGCCCTGTTTTGGGGCTCAGGTGTTAAAGGGTTAAATAAAAGATTTAAACTGTTGGTTTGGTCACAACCTGTCAGATAGTTTATCTATTAGTGTTACTTACAGACCTCACTTTAAAATGTGACTGCATTTAGACTTACACTCATAACTTAATTGCTACAGTAGTATCATAACTGATGGCTATAAAAACACAACCCATTTTTATCTGTTATATATCTGTGTGTGAAATATGTAAGTTACATTTAGATGTGCATGTGTGATATATATAAAATCGCTATTTATATATCATATGTATAATGTCCCTCAGCAGTTATTCCATATTTCTGTAATAGACGACCGAACAAAGTCAACCAATAACACGTGTATGTGCCCCGTAGATTTGTTGTCTATTTGTCCCAGCAGGCTAAACAACGCCATCATATTAATACAACGATACCAATTATGCCTCCCCATGATTTATGTGCTGTTGTTGTTTGCTGAAGAGGAACATTACAATGCAGATGTCATTATCATCATTAGAGCCAGTCATCAATGTAAGCAAGCAGCAACAGCCATGCCAAAAAACAGCAACAACAAGAACCCTCCGGCTGCTCCAATTAGCTGCCATTAAGTCCGGCGTCCCTGAGCAATCAGCCAAGCACGCGCACGTGCACACACACGCGCTTAAACACACGTATATGTGGTGAAAAGGAGCACATTCTCACATTTTAAAAGCAGAACCAGGGTGTAGTATGACACTGGCATTAGGAAAGTTCATCTTTAATGACTTATGTATAAACCCTTTTTTCTGTCTTTTTTTTTTTTGACCATTTAGACATTTAGTGTCAAGTACCACACACTCATTAAAATGTGAATGTGTAGATTTCATATGATAGTAAGTCTCATTGATGGTATTCATGTTCTAATTCTCAACAAACGTAAGAACATACATCTCCAAGGACTTAGGACATACTTTATTTCAAAGCGGTATTTGCACTTTTCATTTTATCGGTGGAGCATGGAGGTATAAAGGCAGCCATACACACACAAGCTCAGCTGAAAATATTTTCAAAGTAAAGAACTTCAATAACAGTGATAATAAATGACAGATCTGGTCCTTATTTTTATTCACTGCAGCCGAGAACAGTTTGTTTGAACGTGGGCGCCTGAACGCATCATCGGAGGTGTTTAACGTAAACTGTGCACAGCGTTCGTTTCGGAAAGTTTGCGTCGGGCGAGGTGAGCTCTCTGCACGAGTCTGTACTGAAGGTAGCAGCACAGCCGGTAGTGGGGGACTGATTTTTTTCAGAATCATTATTTTCTGAGTGGCTGTGAGTTTGAGCAGATCAGATAATGAGAACGGTTGCCGAATGGTGTTTTATGTGCTGATGTTTCCTTTCACAGCGCGTCTCCATTGTGAATATTGTAAGAGGCTGTTACCATAGATATCAAAAGTACAAAGTGGATCATTTGATTTGTGGTCTCTTATGTTTACAGTACATTTTCTTTTTCCCTTTCACCCACAATCATACACAAATGTGTATGTATAAATCAAAGGTAGTACATAATACTGTTATTAGAATGACGTTCTGCACACCATCCCTCTTTATTTTGTTTGTTTGCTACCAATACAGAAGAAAAAGAAAGAAAAAATGGTGTCCCGTCAGAAGATTTAAATAATTAATGAAGATCTCCGCGCTGCCATCTGTGAGTAAAGGTGTGGAGGATTTTGGAGAATTGTGTGTGCGCCTCTGCCATGCTGGGCTGGTTCTGAGCAGGAAACACAAGTGAACATAATCCACTGAAAAGACGGAGGGTGTTTCTGCCTCCGCAATCTGCACGTATCGGTGCTTCTTCTCTTTTGTTGTTGTCATTTATTATCCCTTGCCGTGTGCTCCCCCTCGACGGTATCCAGCACCTCGATTTGTGTTACCTCAAATGATCTGACTGCTGGACTCGGAGTCTGACGAAAAGCTCGACAAACATGTCGCGAGATGCTGATGATTATTGATGCCGCTGCCGTATGAAGTTAGGCACTGTCCCTCTCTTAGAGCAGGCCGTAGATCAAACACACCAATCATTCCTGCTGTTGTGTGACGAGCACGTGTTGACTCGACTGTACAGAGAAGATCCAACATTGTGCAAGTTGTTATGGGAAACTGCACTGTGGACTATACTGGTGTTTAAAATCACTCGTAAGAAATGTCTTTAATCACATTACAGTATGTTTGCTGATGCACAAATCCATCTGCAGTAGGTGAAGAATGTGTAGCAAATAGGAAACATGGTTTGGTGCCAAATAGTGCACCAAATTTGCACTGCACTGCTTAATCAGCATAAATACAGCCCCGCTTCACCTCCCCCCTCCCACCTTGGCGCAAGCGCGTTTGTTTGGTGCCAAGGGATGACCAAGCAGGTGGCGATGTGAAAAAAAAAAATACAATCGCGGCCCAGGGAAATCACATTTCGACTGTTTGCTCTTAGCACCTGCAGGAAAAACGCAGCCCTTTCGTCTTCTTCTCCTCCATAAATAAATGACTTCTCGTCTTTGAGTGCCACCGTCCTCCGTCACCATTAGCCGACGTAATGTGGCAATTTTTTTTTTGCCTGAGCGCGGTGGAAAATCTACATAATTTATCTGCGCTCACAACTGCCCGTTGCACGCTTGAACTGAGACACAAATATAACGGCGTCTCGGAGCGGCGCTGTAGTCGGGACGACATGCTAACCGCTGAGCGTGGTAATATCAGCCCCTGCACCGGCCACATTATCCTTTAGAGAATCTGTCACTTCCCATTTTGTTGAACACGACACCGAGGAGGGCTCTCACACACACACACACACACACGCGGAGCAACGGTCATACGCGGAGCGCCGCTCGCAAATGACTGAACAAGAGCAAGTTAGTGAGTGAAGCGGTTTGCCCGTTGGAGGTGAAGTCAGACCTTTGCTGGTAAATGTGCAGCTTCAGGAGCAGCTCCGCTCTCTCGCAGTCTCCGTCCTCGTCACGCTCTGCCACTTGGTGAAATAAGGGAAATATTTGAGCCAGAATCACATTGTTCATGCAGTACGCCAGCTGTGGGTTCTGTTGTTATCTATATTTGACACACTTACATTTATCTATTTTATCCTATGATAGCTTATAGAATATAAGACAGAAAAATATAACATCTATCTGCATTTATGTCTGTCATTGTGTTTCCCCCAAATTTCCCCTCAGGGATCAAATACGGATTATTTCATCTTATCTTATCAATGACACCAGTGTGCGTCCTGACCCGGGCGACACTTTCACTCGGGGCCCACGCTCTGAGGCTCAAAAACAATTTCTGCCTGTAGTTTCTAATCAGGGACGTCTGGTTCACACTGACACAGCGATACAGTCGCGTTAGCCTTCAATGAAATCCATCCACCGCTCTCAGCCCCGAGCAAGGCTGTGAATAGTGCATGAGAGCAGTTTGTAGCCTGTTAATGTTATAATATATTAAACGATGGGCTGGCACATCGCTAGAATAAAGACCTCTTCATCTGCAAACACTGTTTTTCTTGTCCGGCTGTTTAAATGAGAACAAAAACAAACTCTTAGCATCAATAACTTTTACCTATCCCTCCTGGATTATTTTCAATGGGCCTCTTCCAGTAAGAAAATAAATTCCCTTATTTTTCATCATATCCACCGTTTGCTCTTGTTTCATTAGCACCCATCGATTTTCTGGGATTCGACTGTGTAGTCTTGTTTATTGTCCTTCTCTAGGCTAAGAACGCATCTTACAAAGTTGAGAGCTCTCTCAACAAGAAAAGAAAAAAAAAAACATTGTGTTTTCAGAGTCGACAAGTTGTTTGTCCGACACAAAGAAAGAGCTAAAGTCAATGTGATGTTACTGAATGTGAGGTCTCTCAGTCCTCTCTCTCTCTCTATAAGTGTATATTAATGTCATAAGTGATGCAGTGACCCTGTCGTACTAAATCTATCGCTGTGTGATCACGCGCCCTGACTTGGAACCCCACCTCCGTGTGTGTGTGTGTGTGTGTGTGTGTGTGTGTGTGCTGGAGCCTTCAGAATGACACATGATAGATTGCACGCATTGCTCAAAAGACAGTTAACCTCAGCCTCCTCTGCTGGTGCGAAGCCAAAGAGAGAGAAGAGGCACTGACACGGAGACATAGGAAATTAGGAAGCACGAAATAAAGACGTGTCCATAGTTTGTTTTGAAATTAATTCTTACAAAGTGGCTGCTGCTACAACCCTGTGCAAGTAACAACCAATCAGAATATGACATGAAATAAGAATATACTGACTGGTGTCCACATAAATAAATAGAGGAGTCACAGTGATCAGTGACATTACTGAGTAATAATAATAAAAAAAAATCTCATAAATGAATTGAGACCAGCCTGGAAAAAAAAACCTAACTATACACGATTTGCCGTCAAGGAGATAAAACTTTCTGGCGTGGTAAACACTTCCTTGAGAACTGCTCCTTCAGAAATCTTCAGTGACAGCTCATGCTGCACTGAAGTGATGAGAAAATACTCCGAAGGGTCTGTGCTTAAGCAGTACTCCATATATTATACTCAATTACGAGTCAAAGTCCTGCACTTACAAATTCAAAATATATACAAATTGAAAAAATATGATATGAAATATGATCAAATCTGATCAAATAACATCATATTTTAAAAGCTGATCAAATGTTTTGCAAGTTAGATCGGGATACGCAAAGTAAGGTAACCAGTAGCTACAGCTGTTAGATAAATGTAATGGGGTAGATGTAGTCAGCAAATGATCTGAATTTGTTTCCATCACTGTGTGTAACTAAATAGTTCACCCACTGAAGTCATCGAACCATCATCATTAAACCACTGTGTTGGAGGGTTTTACCCCTATATGGTCTCCAGGTCATTTTCCTGCGCTCCAGTTTCACATTCAGAAATTTGAGTCAGGTTGCTTCAGCAGGTGAGTTCATTAAACTTCTGCTCACAAATGTCCGATTTGCTCGATCCCCAAACCGCCAGGTATAGTGCTGACCAATGAAATGATCCCTGGCTGTTTTGCGGGCGTGCTCGATTTCACTCATGTATACCATCACTTATGCTTTCTTTCTTTTTTTACTATAATATTTACTTTTTTTTTTACTATTTACATATTATGCTAGAAGCTGTTTTACAGTTTGTCACACCTGAGTGCTAGAAGAGAGAACAACCTCATGGCTCAGGAGGCAAAAATGGGTCACCAAAATCAAGAAGGTCAAATAAGTTTTTTATGGTAATGGTACTAATACGTGTTTCTAACTAAAGTGAAGAGGTCATATTTCTGACAAAAAAATACATTAACCATACCCCCACAGCTCACTCCGGTGGTCAAGCATGCTGCAAGCCAAGGTGGGATAGGTATGTGTGTGTGTGTGTGTGTGTGTTTGTTCTCTGGACTGACCTGGTGCTTTACTTGCAAATATGTTTCTTATTTTGCAGCATCTAGTTATATTCGTGCCTTCTCTTTTTTTATTCTTTCCTTTTGTTCTGAGTGTCCATTTCGGCCTTCTACTTAACTAAAATGTTATCAGTAGAACAGCAGGTAGTTCATTGGGTGTGCGTCGTGATGGACCAATCACAGGTCACCGGTGTTGCTGGCGAACAGGAGCTCTGTCCCGAGTGAGCCTGAGCGCCGCACCTGATGGATTCTGCGGCCTGTCCGCTCATCCCTTGTTATATGATCGCTGGTCAAGCTGACTGCTCACAGCTGGACAAAATGACCATCAGGCCGCTGGGAAATGTCCCGGTGCTCCTGATGAGCTCTCTGCAAGAAGCTCTGTAAACAGGACGTAAACAGAGGGACTCGGACAGAGCTTTCTCCTTCCCAGGTCATTAAATACCTACACTTTGTCACGACCGGTGCATGTGCACTGGACAACACTGGCTGAGGACGTTAATCACACTGGAGTTTGACGGTGGGATTATTTGTGTTTATTGTGAATATTCCCCCCCCTCCATCTGGCTCTGGTGAGCGGCGGTTTCGTAATTGGTGTGTCAAAATCAGTAAATATTTACTGCATCTAGCAAGTCACCTGAATTAATCTGGCTTACTACGCCGCTACGATGCCAACATAAAGAGCTTTTGCTCTGATTTAATTGCAATAAACGGATTAAAGGTTCCCAAAAATGAGTACATCGTGATTTTTAAAAATTCATGCTTTGCCAGGTCTGTCCATAAGATGAGGACCAAAAACAACTTTAATGGTTGTTTTCTTGATGGAATCAGGTCTCGCTGCCTTGGCAATGTGCATCCATGGATCTGTGGGGGGAGCTGCAGCAGACTACACCTTCAAAGAAGTCAGGACAAAGTCATTATTTAAGTAGAGGTTTTCAGTATTAGCAAGTTAAGCTTTCAGTCATTCTCTTTATTGTGGAGTTGACCTTTATATGTATTTCCATGCACATTACTTGTGAGATCAAACCCCTGCTGGACTTTTATTATCTATTTCAACTGAGCAGAGGTGGTGAACTCCACAGGGCAGGGGTTAAAAATTAATTAAGAAAATGCTGAACTGATGCGATACAATAATAAACATAAATACGATGGATGAGGACACAGACGCAGTGAACATTTAACAATGTGGAGCTTACAGCTTAATAATGTGTTATCTTATATACACATGTCAAAGTGTCTGTTATGAAGGATACGCTGCCCTGCCCATACACACACACACATATACACACACACATACTTGCAGGGTATTTAGCATATTGTGGTGCCTGCAGCCAGCAAATTAGTCACATCTGAAACAGTCTAATTAACCCAGAGGAGCTTAACCCACTTATCACAGCGAGCAGAGAGCAAGAGACATAGACACAGGCAGACACACAACGAGAGGGAGTGACGGACTCTGACTATCTCCTTTACTGATTGATTTCTCTCATCAAGTGTGTACATTTGTGCGTATTTGCTTTCCCGGGGCTGATTGATTGGTTTTTACGAAGCCGAGCCTTCCTCGTCCGGTACATCAGTAAAGCAGACGCACGAGGCAAAGAACACTGTTTCTAACGAGCTGCGCTCTATAAAAAAAAAAAATAAATGAAAGGGGAGAAAATGCAGACGCAGAATTGAACTTTTTCCTCTAATAATATTTACATTTTCCCATCTGCTATTCATCCATGTAAATTAGTATACACTCATTTTCATGCAGAGTCAGAGCTAATTAGCTAATTAGCTGGGCATTACATTCCCCGCTGCAGCTGCTCCATCTCCTATTTGACTGTATCGTCACATTTATCTTTATTTCATATAGATCTACATTTATTTCATACTACTGCTTGTTTACTGATTGACTGACTGTGCTGTATGTACATTCATATGCATACTGTCTTTATCTCCAATACAATAAAATGAATAATGTATTATTGGGGTCACAAATGGACTTATGTTAGCCTTGTTTCCGGGGGCCCGTGTTCTTTCATTACTTCACGCCCATAGCTTGTCGCCATTTGCGGGTGAAGTTGCGACACTGTTGCATTTTTCATTTGGTTTGGTCGGCGTTCATACAATACGTTTTTCAAGCACATAAGCACTGTAAGCAAATGTCGCACCGTCGAAAGAGTCGCTCATCTATTATATCACTGTAAATACCTATTATAAATGTCCGATAAAACACTTCCTGACCTAATAAATCACAAACGTATGTAATCTTGCATTCTCGAGTTTTGCTTTGGTGTTTCCATCGATTAAATGCGTCGTAAGAAGGCAAAACATATGAGCGGCTGTGCGGCTGTTGAGCGAGTGAGAACAAAAAGAGTAGATTATTCCTGATCAGAGAGGGGGATTATGATGCGCGATCCCTGTTAACCTGTTGCCCTGATAAATTCAGTGTAATGTACATTTCTCCGGCTCTAATTACGACAGTACTCGACTCTCATCCTGCTGCTCTTAGCTTCTCTTCTCCACCAGAAATACTGTTTTCATCCACATTGAATTCATAATTGCTGATAAACTAAGTAGGGAACATGAAAGAATCATACTAAAGTGCATACTGTGTGTTTCTGCATAGAGTTATATCATCATAAGGATCTACAGTATGGCATCACTGTTTTGCATAAGCCCATCTGCCATGTTGTATCTCAACTTTTCACTGCCGTAAACATTTTTCAATACACTGTATGTATATCAGTGCTGGTATGATTCTGAGGTCCAGCAGTTATATGTTTGGATGTAGCTGCAGACTCAGTACCTGTGTGAACAGGTCTTAGGCCTGCCAGCAGTCTGCTATGAATAGAATAAATACCTGTTTCATGGTACTCTGACCTGCAGCTGGAGAGGTTTATTCCTCCAAAATGCTGGATTCATGGACAAAGCAGCATCACCATTCTCGAAGTGGGAATGCTGATGTTAGCGTGGTAAAAAGTAGAGCTGTAATAACCTTGGGAACTGCCGTAAGTGCAACTGCCTCTTCTATACTGAATGTCTCTGTGTGAAGTGGCGAGTGTACAGCATTTTCTCTTTGATAGCGAAGGACTGACATAGCGAAGGATCAAGCTTCAAGATGAAATTCTTTATCAATCTACAACACAGGGTGGTATGATAAATAAGCGCAAGATACACATATAACCCCCCAAAAAATGTACCATAAACAGCACGTTATTTACGGTGGAGACTCACAGCCGATGAAAGAAGCTGCTTTTTCCGTCTGGTGGTTTTACTGAGCAGCACTCTGCAAGATTTCCTTCTGTGTGAAATCCCTGTTTGTAATAGGGATGATGGTGGTGTGATCCAAAAACTTTGTAACAGACTTCTCCCCAAACCACGGCCTGCAGTCAAGGACGTGCACTGTAAAGAGAGGGGGCTGAGCACACAGCCATGGGGGACTCCGGTGTTAAGCTTTAGAGTGGTGGAGGTGTGTGCACTGGAGGTGTGTGCACTAATTCAGACCTTCTGGGGTCTGTTGGTGAAGAAGTCCAACATCCAGCTGCACAGAGCTTGTTCTCAAGTGCTAAATTTAATCAGTTTCATGAGAGAGATTGTGCTGATTTCTGAGCTGAGTATAGCTTCCTGTTATTTTTAACGTGAGTGGAAAAGGCCTCCTATGTGGGTCTGCTGGCTCTGAATGCTACCAGGTGAAGGTCCAGGCTGACAGGGGTGTTGTCTTTTATGTGCTAAGGAGCACTTCACAGTTGAGGTGAGCGTACCGATCAGCCTCTGCTTGGACTTGACACTGCAGACGTTTTAGGCACAGGGGTGACAGTGGCTTTCTCTCCTGCGACGGCGAGATCAACTGGCCGGTTGGCAAGTTCTGACTCCACACCCTGGGATGTTATCAGGCCCAGCAGCTTCACTCATTTCACTTTCAGCAGGATTCCTCTCACATTCACTGCGGATACGGACAGTGGCCGGTCCTCTGGAGGCAAACTTGACTTGACAGCTGACTCTTTGTTGAGAAGATCAAAGTGAGCATAAAATATGTTAAGCCCCTCTGGAAGCGTGGACTCGTACGTGATGGCGGCGCTCCTGGCCTGTAATGGACTGAATCATATTTAGTATGTTTTTTTGGCTCTGGACAGGGCCATCATCACTCCATTCATCAAACATTTATTGTTGGGGAGTTTTATTGAGGGGGTTTATTGTTCCTTGTGACCACATCATAAACCCATTTGCTGATGTATGGCGCCATTGTTGATGATATTGTGTTCCATGTGCCAGTTTGTGCTACACTGGGTTCTTCTGCCCACACTCTTAGTGAGTTAGCCTGGGTCTTATTCCAGCAAATATCACTGTTTGGACATTAGCCAGAGGTAGGCTAGGTAGTGGAATAGCCTGAGGTCTGAGCTGGGTTAGTTCAGCTCTTACCCTGACCCTCTTTCCCCTTCAGTATCATGTGATGGTGTTTCATCTGGCTGGTCAAACGATGTTGTGGACAGCGATCATCTCAAGGTCCCTGTCCTTAATCCAGTCCCTGCATTTTCCCCAACGTCATGTTTGCCACAGCTAATATGTGCCACGGTAATAAAGGTGAAAAAAATAACTAATTAAAACTAAACTTTGTTTGAGGGAGCTAGTGACTGCTGCATCTGAACACTCCACCATCACCATGGTAACCCAAGACATGAGGTTTCTGTAAATACCTGGAAAGTGCTCTGCCAATGTATCAAACTACACTGTAGCTGTGCTGGAAATATCTCTGCGTGATGACACTTTGTCTGCATTTGGCCAGTTATCTGCAGAAGTAAAAATACAAAACAATACAACACAGCATGCGGAGCCAGCTATACACAGTGTGTGTGTGTTTCCAATAATCAGAATCAGCTTTACAGGCCAAGTATGTGTACTTAAGCAAGGGATTTGACTGTTTGTTTTTTCATTGCTCTTTACTAGTACAGACGTAGACATAAGAGTTAAAAACAAGGACAAAACAGCTGAATAAATAAAGGTACAGAGTAGAAAGGACTTGCATATACATATGTGAAAGCATGTGTGTATAAATATAAATGGAAACAATTATTACATATACAAGTCAAGTGTTATTTTAAGATATAAACAGCACAACAGTGTAATGAAATACATACTTAATGGAAATTTATGGTCTGGATTACTGCACAGTAATTGCATGTACAATTGTCTTTATGCAATATATACAGCTTTTATATTAACACTATATTTACCTGATTTTAACCCTTTAACGCCAGACGTATCATATACATATTTGAGTTTTTCAGACCTCCACATGAGCAGTGTGATATTTTTTTCCTGATACATACTATCAAAAATGCTGGAAAATACAAAGTAAGCAAAAAATAAATGAAAATGCAGGATGTAGCAAAAATGATCCAAATCACATATGCTATCTTTTTTTGTCTGAAGGTTCAATAAACAATCCAGTTTAAAAATGTTATTTTTTTTGGCAATTATTTCATGATTCAGGCTTTACAGGGTTAAAAAAAAAAAGCTGCAAAGAGACGTTTTGTTGTTACAGGGTTACTGACTGTACGACTGATTCACGTGTTCGTCAGAGTTGACGTCTGTGTGTCTGCTTGTTCTGGAGCACAGAGCTCTGTAGCGCCTCCCAGAGGTGAGGAGCTGGAACAGGTTCTGTCCCGGGTGTGACTGATCTGCAGCGACGTTTCCTGCTCACTTCCTGACTCTGGACATGTACAAGTCCTGAACGCAGGGCCTGACTGTCCGCTGCAGTCAGTTCCTGCCCTGTTTTGCAGATGATCCGAACAGGAATGTAATCAGTCATAAGCTTCATTTAGGGGAGACATGACGGCGGTAATGTTAGACAAATGCACAGCCTGAGGAACTTCTGATCTCCTCCATGCCGCTGTTTCGTTCACTATTTCTCTTTGATTCCTCTCCTCTTCCCTTTCTGCGTTGTGCCCATTTGTGTGCGTCTGAGCTCTAATGTGTTGCTGTTAGCTGCTTCTAATTATTCTTCCTCCACACACCAAGGACATCCAGCATCCTGCATCCAAACACACTCTGTATCTTCTGCTTCAGTCTGGTGGGACAAAGCGTTGACATCAGCACCGCTGTTTAGTGCGAGGGCCTCTCTCTCTCTCGCTCGTTCTCTTTCTCCCTCTCTCTCCTTCTCTCGCTCCTCACTGTAGTAATCAATCATCAGTGCAGTCCCCCCCCCTTTCGGCTGACAGGTCCTATTTGTTATACTGCTTCCACAATGCTGGACTTTGCTATTCACTTGCGCAGGAAAACACACACACTCACACGCAGCACACACTCATTTTTTCAGTACGTTGCTAAGAATTCTTTTGGTTTAGCGCAAAAGTATGGGGATACTTTTTTGTTTGAGATTAAATCTGTTGAGTAATGAGACAGTCGGCTTATTTCAGTTAAGAGTAATTCAGTTACAAGACGTTAAAACAATATTCTTTCCACAAACATCCAAACATGCATCTTGAGCAGCGTGAATCATCAGATATCATGTGGACATGTCCACAAATCCACATTAATGAATATAAACTTGATTTTTTTTCAGTGTCAAATATGTTCAGCCTATTCGATGACAGCTGTTTTACATCCACAGTTAAAGAGTAAGCAGGATCAGCTGACTCTCATCCACGCTGACACTGAATATGTATTTCAAACACAAATAATGCTTTATTACGCGATTAGTTTGGGGACTCGCACGTTGCCTTTGCTGAAAAGTGATGACAAGGGTTGCATGGCGCGATCTGAATTATATTGAATATCATTATAAATCATTGATCTCAATGACTATAAACGCTTTCATGTCTGTCTGAATTAATTAGGCCGCAATATGTCCAAGATTCTGAACATCTGGGCTGTACTTTGGGATTATTTGTTAGCTGGATGTCTGCTAAGATATCATTGGTTGTGTTAATTATTTTGGTTAATGAGATTCAGATTATTAATTTATGTGGAAAAAAAACTGACAGAGAGGTCATGAAGAGATTCACAATATGGGATCATTTGATGAATTTGGTTCATTAAGCATCCCCATTTTAAATGATCTGATACCCATATATTATTTTGTACAAAGGGCAAATACGTATGAATTATTGCACTTTTAAACTGATGCAATGTTTTCCCATCTGACAGTTTTGCTTGAACATCGACTCTGTTTCTGACTGAAGCAGACACGCAGAGGAAAATGCTGAAAATTGTGTCTCCAAATCTTCGTCTCCATTCCAACCACCATGAGTGTAATGCTGGAGCACACACGGGAGCAGTGATGGATTTCATGGTTAAACGAAAGAGTCGCCAAGTAAATCTTACAGAAAGATGGCGATTATGTAGTGCAAACACTGCATGTAAAGGGGATGTAAAGCGAGGGGGGAGGGAAAAAAAAAGAAAAGGGAAGGATTTTAAAGGATGGAAAAAAAGGGGTGAAAAGGTGAAAACAAAGGACAGATGAAAACATGACTGAAACACATTCATATAGAAATAGGCCGAGCTGTGCAAATGCATGAATGTGTGTGTGCGCACGTGTGTGTGAGTGTGTGTGTGTGTGTGTCCTGCCAACGTCAGCATTTCTCTCTACATTATTCTTGGTCATTTGATTTGAGAGGTTCTCAGGATGAACCTGCCGATGCAAGCACTTTTGCAACGGCAGCAGCACCGCGCACACACACACGCACGCACACACACACACACACACACACACAGATCCCTGCGAGACCGTCAATATTCAACTGCAGAAAAATGATCACTCTGTGTGCACACAGCCGCACACAGAGGAGTGCAGGTGTGCATCACTTTAACTCTCTCTGCCGTCTCCCTGCTAATGAATGCAAATGACCTGAAAATTCTAATCTGTGTTCACATGACACATGCTTGAGCAGATTATGTGAGTCCGTGCTATGGAAGCCCATTACTGCCAGGAAGCAAAATGTGACAAAAATGAAAACACTGTATGAATAAAGCTGGCCAAAGTGTCAATTTCACCCCGTATCATATCATGATGACACCTGAGCCTGCTCCGTTCGACAAATTCACATTCGAGCTAAAAAGAACGGAAAGAAACAAGGTAAGTCAAACTCATTATATCCATCCATCCATCCATTATCTAGACCACTTATCCTCACATACAGGGACTCCACACAGAGGGGCTCCAGCTGAAATCCTCTTACTGTTGAGGCAAGCTACTGCACCACCACGCCTCCCAGACTCATCACATAAATATCGAAATGGTCTCGCTGATTTATCTCAGAATTCTCCAGCGACGTAAGCGCGATGCTTTTTCCGGATAAAAAAAAAAAGCCTTTCATGCTCAAGTCAAGCCAGTCAAAGTTGTGACATCAGACGATAAATCATAAAATATGACACACAAAAATCCAACTTCTGCCATCGCCTCGAATATAAAATGAAAACCACCCTTTCCATTTGTTATTTTTCCCACCCAGTTACCCGCACGAGCCGAACACTGCCGGCCCTTCTGCTCACTTTGCACGCCGGCGAATGCAGCGAACGCTTGTGTTACGCAACGCGAAGCGAAATGTTTGAGTGCAGTCGTGCAACCGGAGCTCGTCTTTATGAGCGCACGGAGACGGAAGCAGAGAGCAGAGAGCAGAGAGCCTGCAGCCAAACGAGAGCGTCCACATGCACGCACGTACTCTGCAGCATCCGACTGAAACAGGGCTCGGGTCAGTGTAGGGGGGGCAGGGTCCAAAACAACGCAACATGTCATGTGTATAAAAGCCTAAATGGCCGAGCAGCATACCATTTCAAGTGTACTGAAGACTAAAAACAGGTGTAAAAAAAATAAGGCGGTTTTATCAAAGAGAGATGTGTAAATGCATTTGGTATTGTAATTAATGTACCACTTGTATAATGAGGAATATTATATCTACGAGAATTAAATCTACATTTCACGACTTCCACCCAGTAATTTAGCAGCTGTACAGCAGTCTGCGCTGTCATAATTTGAGGCGAGCCGGCAACCTGAAGTGTTTCTGCTCTGCCGGGCTTGAAATGCATGCATTAAATCAGTGTTTGTTTTATATGCTGGATGTATGGAGCGGCGTGGTACGTATGGGGTGTTTGTCATCCGCCCTCGCCATCTCGCGGGGTCTCGGCGTGGCAATAAATCACGCGGCGGTGTCAGATTTATTAGACCGGTGTTTTTATTAATGGTCACTTAGTTGTTCTGCGGATGTTTTGTGGCTCTAACACCTGACCTGACCCGACGCCGCCCCTGTGCGTCAGGATGTTCCTTTAAAATCCAGAATATTCAATGCAAACGTTCCTTTTTCCAGGACCTTTCTTTCGTTTGGGCAGGGAGGGGAAACCTGCTCCGGGCCTCGGTCGGTGCTGATGTTCGACGCAGAGTCTCCGGTAAACGTGACGGATCCTCTGACGCTTCATAACGGAGCGAGAGTGACACCGAGAGCGAGAGATAAGTGCGTGAGAGGAAGCGTTAGTGGAGCTAATAAGTGATAACAGTGTGCGGTTGTTCTGATTATTGTTACTTTCTGATCTTGTAATGTGAGGATGATTGCAATTACACCGCAGATAATCTGTGAAATTTCTCCTCATGGAATTGGTGCGAGCCTGCATCTGTTTCTGAATCAGGAGCATTAATGCGACGCTACTTTGTTTCTTTTCAGCCGCGTGAAATCACCACTGTAACTGCAGGCCAGCAGACGGCCTTTTATCCGCAGAGCTGCAGTACATCATCACTCTAAGAATTACCTCTGTGCATTGAAAGTTAAACAAGAGTTTTGTTTTATTGTACATCTGCATGATCAACAATCGAAAAAAGAAAAAAAAACTCACTGACATTAGTGAGTGCTAATGTGCTAAAGCTAATATATATACTGTATATGTTTTTTTTGTGTAGCATATTCTAAATTCAGGCTGCAACACTTTAAAATGTAGGAAAGGTCTGGGTGGTATATGGAAAGCTCCACTTGTTATGTAAAGGAAGGACATGTGATGTTGCTTATTTTTTTTAACTAACCTGTAATTTAAGAATCACATGAACTCACAACACTCACACATATACATGGGAGAACACCGTCATCACTACAGCAGAATGGCTCATTTATAAAATGGTCACTCACGTATGCACACATGCACACACACACACACATACACACACACACACACACACACACACACACACACGCACACACACAGGCTTTCCCTGAAGTCGAAGCACAAACCCCATCCCAGAGC
>JAOXYL010000045.1:19775710-19786351 GCA_028564955.1 Terapon puta
CACACACACACACACACACACACACACACACACACACACACACACACACACACACACACACACACACACACAAAACCAGGACTTACCCTCAGCTGCTCTTGCTCACAGCTCATTAGTTGGCCTGAATCTACAAGAGAAGAAACAATTAGGTGTTGATGCTGAAGTGACAACAGTCCTTTAAAAGCCTTCTTCAGCAGCCATTACCACAGACGAGCACAACTGTATTGAATTATCTACCCACATTACGAATCAAGACAATGGACACTGAGGGTAAACTGATGTGGAAAAACCTTGAAATTGCAATCAAACACTTAAAAGAATTACCTTAATTGATGGAAATGGTTGGTTTCACAAGCCTGAGAGGGGAGATAAAGATCGTCAGACTTAAAGCTTCACATAATGCAACATTTCTATCCGAAAGAAACCTTCATAGTCTTGGTCAGTTGTTGAGTCCCCCTCTGAATAGTGATCAGCAGAGTCCAGTCATATCTTTGCAACTAGGTCTGTCAAGCTTTGGATATCTCAGCACTACAAAGCAACATGCTTGGTGCAGTAGTAAGAGCAATACCAAAGAGTTTGTTTGTGTCCACACCTCACACTTTATTTCCTCTGACAACATTTGAAACAGTGAGTCTTTTATACAGCAGGATACAGCAAAAGCATAATTTCTACCTAAACTTTCCCATGTGTTTCACTTGACTCACTGCCAAAGTGTTTTGGTTTCCTAACCCCTGTTTAAACTGTTGTGATGAGTCGTTTCTAAAAAAAGGTTAAAAGGTATTACGAGTAGGGTTCGTCAGTTGCTGTTAAACCCAGCATTCAAATCTGCCCCCTCTTCCCTGTCTTAAAGCTTCTGATGGTCCCACATACTGATTATCTGGCTTCAGATCGTTACATTTTTACACCCTGCATGCTGTTGTTAACTCTAGGCTACACACCACTGTCTGAAGCTCGATGCACTGATATGTCCCAAACACAGTGAAATAAGAACATCGAGGCAGAGGGCAGGGATACAAACAGTGAAATAAAATATTTGTTTGTACAAAATTAGCCTTGTTATACCTCTAACCAACTAATAGTCACTGTGCATTTAGCAACAATATCTTCAAAAGTTTTAAAATGAGACAACTTTCAAATTGTTGACACTGGAAGTAAAAGGATATTGTCAACAAACATAATTCATTATTGACTTCCGTGTTTAGCACTGGTGTTACCGATACCCAATTTCTGCTAATTGGTCCATGCTGCAAGGTCTGCAGATATCATAAGTAACGAAAAAACTGCATAATTAACTATCCATGACAATCTCCATAACCTTTTATAGACTTTACATTGTGGAAAAAGAAAGGTTTAAAATGTTTACAGTAGGCGCCAAAGGCCAGGCCTAGAGCAATCAGAAGCACCCCCTTCTTCAGCAGTCTGCCCTGTAAAGATTTTTTTTCCTCCTTTGGACGGAAACAGAGGCCATTTTGCTGACATCAGTTAAAAAAGATTTGGAGTAATTTTCTTCTGTCTTGCCAAAATCAAACGCATCTCTTACTGCCACTTGGGGCTACAAAAAATGACAAGTTGCTTAGATCAGCTCTCTTGCTCTCCAGTCGCTGTTCTGCCCTCAGACGTACATAAATCCACAACCACGTACACTAACCTCCTTCATCTCTTCATCTAGCCAGCCTCTCTCGTTCGTTTATCACTGCTATTTCTCTTGCTCTCTACTGTATTCCCCTCATCTCTCCCGTTTTGCCTACTAGGATTTTAGAGTGATTTCCATTGCTTCAGCATTGATTGGGGGGAGGGGGGATAACCCTGTGAGGATTAAGGAGAGAAAGATAATGGGGGGAGAAGGGACAGTGGAGAAAATTGTTCTGATTGTATGCTGGTGCTTTTCGGTGTGTCCTCCAGAGAAACATGTTTCTCTGCATCACATTATGGCAGTGTTTAACCCAGAACTAACCAAAGATGGAAAGACAGAGAGAGCTCAGCTAGCTTTCATGTTTGTACTGTATGTTTCTTCATTTTATCAGTGAAGTCAAACTGAAGACAAAAGGTGGAGAATGATACATAAGCCAAGCCATGATTGAGAAGGACATTGTTTTAAGAAAACTACTAGTTATTACAACTTGAAATTTGATTTTCCTATCAACATTTTTTTACAATGGAAATTCATTCCCCTCCTTGTGCAGGTGAAAAAATTATTTAAATTGGCCCAGAATTTCACATTCGCCACATCCCCAGTGTTTTTTTTAGCTCTGGACATTGATTGTCTTTATCCATAGTGTAAAGTGATTGGTAAGATCCCAAATCTCATTAGATTTTTTTTTGTATATGTAATCATTATTAATGTGGACAAATGTATATCATAGACTGCAAACCTAGTACTTAGTAAGCATGCATTTCATGTGAAAAAACAGATAATTCATGCTCTCAAATTAGAATAAGTCTGCAATACGCATGTGAGAGGGTGAGGGGTAAGAAAGCAGTCAGTGAAAACAGTGGTAATCTCCCTGAGTGTCTGAATGTTTATTGTTTAAGTCCTATATGGTCTGAGATCTCTGGTGTGTGGAATCCTCCTGTAACATGCAAAGTACATGAGAAAAAATATGGACAATGTTGGTCACGACACAGTGCAGTTTTCTACATCAACATGTGAATAAAAGCAGGTATATCTTATTGTCACAGTAGAAACTGAAGTTACAGTTTGTTGTGGCATGTCGTGTCCAAAATATCTCCCTGTTTACTCCTATATAGAGTAATATTTATTTACTATTTTATTTGAGTCTCTGAATTCGCTTTGTGTCACTTCTGTTAGTGATGTTCATGGACAGGATCTGAACGGTTTGTAGATTATGTAGTTCTGATGACTTCCTCACACAGTGACCACCAGCACACACTATCTTCGTCTGCAGTCAAGAATGGTCAGCATGAAAGTCACCACCTCTAAGCCTGAGGCCCATGGTTTTCTTCCAAAAAAGCTGATGAGAGTGAGCTACTCCTCAAGCAATGGAGGTCTTGTTTACGAGTGAAGGTACAATGGAGCGTGAGATTGACAGTAATGCAACCATTGCACTGGACCGCTGTAAAGACAGAGCTGAGCTGGGAGGCAATGTTTTTGATTTAGCAATCGATCTGCATCTCAACCCTCACCTATGGTCATGGGATGGATGGATGGATAAATGGGTGATTTTGTTACTTAGAAACAGCATTTGAAGACAATAGGAGAAAAAAATAAAATAGAAATATAGAGATTAAAATAGATAGAGGAGGATCATAATTAAGTCTGCTGATCAAAGCCAAATCAGTCTAATATGTGGGGAAGACAGAGCGCCTACACTGAAATAATACAGAGTTTATAGAGAATTTATCTTACACTAATAACTATGGAAAAAAGTAGATGATGTGATGCCTGAAATGTATTTTTAAAATTCAAACAGTTACGTGCATATCTGTGTGTTGGGATCTGTGCTCTGCAAAACCACAAATGACCTACACTCAATATTGTGCCTGAAGGCATCCTGTGTAGACACAGATGGAGCTGCTACGGCTATGGAGCATGCTGTTCATTTCTGACAGTGAAATTTCAGAAGACACATCAGGACCTTTTACTTTGGTGTGCAGGAGGTAATTTAATCATCTGCTTGATGTGAATATGTTCCATGTAAATTCAAACTTTGTATGGAAATATATCAAGCGCATTGGTCCCCAGGGTCCTGATTTTGCTAGATTTTAGAGTAGAGTGAATGTTTCATACTGTCTGACATTGTTCAAAAGCTCATGTGTTGTCCACGTGGTATGGATTAGGAGGACAGAAGAGGACAAAGGGGTCCTCAAAGGGTTTTAGACATTGTGAAAATAATACGATCCACCTATTTCATATAACTGAAGATCCTAAATCAGCCCAAATATTATGCATAATTATATCCAGTGCCAAGACTTGGAGCCATAATAGGAAGTAACATGTCCTACAGCTACATGGAATTTTGGGTGTGGAGGTCAGGTGGATGGACATGCAATGCATCATGTAGGAGAATAGAATTTGTGACAAGAATTTGTGCTTTGACCATGACAACACCGTTCTGCTTTAAACCATACTTGTAGAAATGTATATGTTTTTTAAGTGTGAATGTTACACATGAATGTTAAACTGAGTTAAACTGGGGCTTGTTGTATTTGAGCTGTGGTGTTTCACCAGCTACTCAGTTTTTCAATGTTTTCAATAAAACCCGTCATGGATCATCAAGTGGAAAACATCAGTACTTGGACATTTTTACATTCGCAGTATTCATTCAGGTCTGATCCTTTAGAACTTTCTTGTATTGCCTGATTTGACAGCATTTCTAGCACATTGTTACAGACCAAATCATTTCTGTGTTGGTCTATTAATTTCTGGTATAAGAAAACGGTAAAACTGCTACATGTTTTAAATTGTGTTCAGATATATCATACAATGAGTCTGCAATAACAGTCGGAGTTACAAGCTTTCAACCAAATTACTTTCTGTCTTGTCCATGGAAGTTTTCCTTGAATAATTGATTAAATAATGATTTATTTTCTTGAGTGATGGGGCACCACTATGTCTTAGGGTTAAGATACTATGATCCACAATATGGCTTCTTACTGTATAAAATTATGAAAAGGACTGAAAGAAACAATATTTTTAAAAAAGAGATGAAAAATATCTGAATATATTACTTTGGAAAAAAATCACACATCATTCTGTTGGTTTTGGGTGACTTGTCAAATACTTTGGTGAAGCTTGATGAAATGTATCACAGAATAGGAAATGATGCTTCCAGTCCTAATAACAGGAAGACACTGATAGCCCTTTTCCATCAACACTGAATGGATTTTGTTCCGGTTGGCAAGCATTATGAGTTATTATGATTATGTATCGTTCACAGCATTTTGACCTAAAGTAAACTGATTCAGAACTGAAACGTTGCTTCTTAGTTGGAAGGCAGGATGGAGAAGGAAACAGTGAATTATATTACGATATCCAGTCTCAATCTGCCCACGATCAAGGCCGCATCTTCGATGACATGGATGGAAATGCAGTCTGGTTTGCTAGACAGTCTTGAACTGCAAATTGATACAGTTAATAGTAATTTTTTTCACTCTGGTATAGACTACATTTTACATACACAGGTCTGAATACACACACATGCATGTACAACTAGCGAAGAGACGCTATGTGATGGGGCTGTCCTCTTGAAACATCCAGAGCAAGGTTTGGGGTACGGCAGTGCTCAGGAGATGGCACCTCTCCAGCTACGAGTCCACCTCCATGAAGTCTGGTCCGTGGGGACTTGAACCAGCTACGCTCTGGTTCCCAAGACAAGTCCCCACAGACTGAGCTACTGCTGCCCCAACATACGTGACATTACATTGCACCTGTTAATGCAGATCTCGGCTTTTACTGAGATTTGCATTAACAGCACTGAATTATATGCTACTGGTAATTACTGAATGTATGTTGTGGACTACTCTAAAACCTGCTGGGAATGAATGTTTGGAGGCAGGAATGGAAACAGAGAGGGAGTGAAAAGCAAGAATGAGTGAGAAGATGCTGAAACAGCAAGAATGCTTGCAGTCCCAGTGGGAGAGTGTACCTCAACCACTGCAGTCAGCTCATAACAGGCTGTGAGAGAGGTTGAGAGATTGGGGGATTGGACTGATATGAGAAAAAATACCTACTAAAGCTGTTCCAGAAGCTCCTAAATGTTGCAGTGTTCATTACAAGTCTCAAGGGTTGCATGAAAAACATACTGCCAATGATATTTGTAGGGATGGCCCCATCAAGTGTTTTTTTTTTTACCCCCATTTAATATTGAAATTCAGCTGTTTTAGAATTCCCAATCCATCTATTTTTCTAAAGGATACAGCTTCACAGTGAGCATTTCAAGGATGTTAAAGTTATTCAAATCAATCCAATGTATATTCTTGACAAATGACTAGCTTTGCAATGCATTACAAAAGAAATTGCTTGAAAATAAGCCGTTCTTTAATGTAGCTTAATTTTTATATATATATAATTTGAAATAATGTAGCATACAATAACAAGTCCTCAACATAATCTCTTTGGCTTTGTCACATTCTCAAGGGAACATCTTTACTTTCAAAAGCAACCTCCAGTGTTTGTTACTTCAGTGCAGCCTTTGCCTGTCCTACCTGACTGAACCCTATGTTGTAATAGTTTTTATCGTCACCACAGGGGCCCTTTCTGGGCACTGCCTATAATGAAAGCATACAAAAAGATTGACCACAATAAGCACAAGCTAGCCACTATGAAGTAAGGTAACTACGAGCCATAGCTAAAACTGCAGTCTACTGCATATGTGGCTGGTGAGTATACTCCTTACTTGTGGTATGAATTGAACCATGTACTCATATGCAAGTCTACAGGTGTCTGTTTATGCAGAAAGAATATCTAAGGCCACAAACAAATGGAGCTCCACAGCATCAAGAAGGAACATAGAGTTGATGCTGGCTACCTTCGCCGTGTTGATGTGCATGAAGGTTTCGCTAGTAAAAAATCTGTGCTGATGTACAACAAAGGGTCAGGCTTAGCCTGGTGCTCAATATAGCCAGTTCCAGTAAGAATGCCTTGATCAGCCCCAGTACCGATCTTTGACACTGATTCAGGACATCCCTGGTTATTCGTAGAGTCTATCATAAGTCGCCAGCACCTGTCACTAATGTTCTGCAGGAAATGCGTTTTACTGCATCACTGTTTTGTAAAAATGTATTGAATTCATTATTTGACAACAATATTTTGATGGGACTCAGTTAATAAGAATTTGGTCTGCTCAGCAACAAACCAAACAGTCCAACCGTTTGAACTCCGCCGTTGTTTCAACACTGTTTAACTTAAAATATCTAAGCTAGCCAGTTATTCACCAAACAAAAATCATCCTATTAGTGGACATTAAGTGATCGCCAACTGCAGTAATTACATAACTTATGGATGATGATGATTATGATGACAATAATTATATTACATGCTGACAGTATTTGTATTTGATGCCAGATGCAATTTCAAATGTATTTATCTAAAGTCCAAAATCGTCCAAAAATTGTTTGCCTCGAAGAATTTTTCAATCTGTACATGTCAATATATTTTCTTTGATTAATGTGTTACATCTGTGACTCAAAAAAAAAATCCATTAGAAATATATCTTTTTGAAAAGCTATTAAAAGGGAAACTCCTCTTAAGAGGGAACTTTTAGTGCAGTTTTGGAGAACTGGTTGGGTAATCCTTTATGTCACAACAGTGGGGCTTGTTAGTGAGCTGAACTCATCCAGAGGAACCACGCAATGGATCATATCCCAAAAGAATCAGACACTCCAAACTTCTATTTGGGGTATAAGAACAGACAAAACTGAAGAAAAAGAAGAACAAAGAAGAAAAAAATCCTTCATCTGCACAGCAGGACTCAACCACATGGTCCTGCCTCACAGGACAAATCAGTGCAGGGCAGAAGTATCATTCCACACCCAGCACTGTGCATAGAGGTGAGCCTAACTATGTCCATGTTTGAAGCATTACACTCCACTTGCCTAGCATCAGACTAATTTGTAACTCATCTGGAAAAATCCTCCAAAATATAAATACACAAATGATGAATTGTGATTCAACCTACTGAAGAAATCAATAGAACTAAAAACATAGCTGTCTTTTCCACAAACACCCCTCTGTTTCAGTTTGAGTGCCGAGAAATGAAGGAACCAGGTTTTTGAGCTGCCAACAGTAGCGTACACACAGCAGAAAGACATTGCCGTATTTGTCAGACTTTAAGCCGCACTTAAAATCCTTAAATTTCCTCAAAAATCGACACCGCGCCTTATAATCCAGTGTGCTTTATGTATTAATGCTGGTTGTGCTTACTGATGTTGAACCAATTTTATGTGGTACACAGCACTCAAAAATCTGTCAAAATGTTTTAGTACGACTTAGGTAAACTACGAAGCCGCAACACTTAATGGGTTGTCGGAGCATTACTGCTACCATAGTCAGGAGCCTCGCAGAGTAATACGTACTGCTTTTGTACTGGTAATATGACCAGTTTTTGGTGTTTTGCTTAGTGCACCTTCTAATCCGGTGCGCCTTATTGTCCAAAAAAATACGGTACATTAACTGCTTGATTATTCTGAACCCTCCGTACTTGCAAACATTTGCCATTTGACAGTCACATTGCCTAAAACAATCACTTTCGGATTATTTGGTTTGTGCTAGTCCAGCATGTGAAAATGTATTGTACTGTCGACTATCTCTTTTGGAGTGTTTAGTGTTTATGTGGAGTTATTGTAGCTCTTTCCTTCAGGGTACCATGTTACCATGCCACTCTATAAGATTAGAAGAAAGAGCTCTTAATCTGAAAGTTACAGCGATGTAAATTCTTCCCCTCTCTCTGCTTGCCTCCAATGTCCCTCCCCTCAGCATTGCTCAGTCTGATTCTTGCTCTCTACCTCTCTTTTACTTATCTTTAATGAAAACTGTTGTTGTCTTGTTACTTGGTCATTCAATTCATCATTGTTGCTTATCTGCCACTTCTTCCACTCTGCGTATGCACGGTGGAGCAGAGCCTGTGCAGGAGCGCTCCATCAGATACTCTGTTCTGATTGGTTGTTTTGATTCGGGTGTGATGGATGCGTGGTGGAGACAGATTATCTGTCTCATGTACTGTCAGGACACAGTGATTGTTTTAGCAAATATGAACTATAAGTCATTTTGAAATAAGTTACCTAGTTCTATTTTAAGGAAGCAGTGCATGACAGATTTTGTGGCTAATAACTAGTTAAAACTCACAACAGCCAGCTCCAGCACTTTAGGAAAAAGTTTAAGTTTCCAGTCTACCATCCAATCTGTGCTGAAAACTCATGGATGAGTTCACAATTTGTGGTTATTTGCAAGCATCATGGTTACCTACTGTTAGATGAATAATGAGGGGAAGTTTCTGTGTGTTATACTGAGAAAGCTTACACTCATTAGCTTCACTCACATAGCAGCTGTATCCTATTTTTCTCCTAATCTCTCTGCCTTCCGCTCTTGGCCAGGGGAAAGAAAAGGGGAGCATACTTTATAGTGACAGGCAGAGCGGCCAAATACCAATAGAGAATACATCAGCTTGGCAATTATTGGATTATCTCACGCTGATATCATTACTGCCAAGCATTCACTCCAATCATTGATTGCATTTTTCAATTTACTTCACCATTAATGCGAGTGGCCCGACTGAGCAATCTTCTGATGAGTCCATAGCTCAGTCGATAAGTCCCGCCTCTAAGGTGCTTGTCAAAGTGTGTGTGTGTGTGTGTGTGTGTGCATGTGGGGAGGTGGGTATGAGAGAGAGAGAGAGAGAGTGAGCATGTGTCTGTGTATGCATGTGCAACAAAGAGTATTTTGCAGAATACTCATAAGTAGTTTCTCATTCTCTGTGATACTTGCGAGGCTGCTTATTATATCCAGCAAGGCAGAAAGAACAGCGTGGGCCCACTAATTTTGAGAAATGGACCTTAAGGAAAAGTAAATTGTATGAGGCAAGTTAGTGTGAAGTGTGTTAAACAGGGCTAAGCTAACGCATGCTTGGTTTGTTTCACTACACACAGATCACACACGTACGATCACTCTCGGATTTTGACTTCAAAGCAGAAAATTTCACCTTGACATTTAACCCTGAAATCCTGGACCAAAAAAATACAGGTATTAAGGAGACAACTGTTATGGCGACACGTCTATAGATGTTAATGAAAGTACCAGAAAACATTCCATAAACACGTTGTCAAAAAGGTGTAAGATTATTTCTATGGAACCAAATGAAAGGTGTATATGTTTGATACAACCATTCATTTTTTGTTGGAAAACACATTAAACCTACCTTTGGTTGGAGGAGTACAAAACTCAGCTGTGGCTAACAAAGGTGAAACATGAAATTCCAGTGAGATCTGACATGTATAATAATCATAATGCTAACTAACACTACAGCCAGAGAGCTAAGAAATTAACTGTGCCCTCCGAGCTAACAAAGAGTTTTCCCTTTTTTGGTGAATGAACATTTTCCAACACTTACTCATGTGACTTGATCCTAAATGATTCCCCCATGTCAAATCTACACTTTGGGTAGATCATAGTTAAACTGTAACACAGACACAAACAATGAAATATGTTTAAACTCTTTGCAATTACTTCACAAGAATGTGTCTTTTACGGGGCTTGGGTGTCACTGCACCAAACTCTGCACCATTTGAAGTGACAACTAAGATGTCTGAACAAATGGCCACTGCTGTTGGAAAGGACAGGCTCAGCATCCACCAGTCTGGCACAGCTTCTTTATCCTGGCTCAACAACCAGTCTTGAAACAGAGAAATATGGACATGCTTTCAGTGCGAACATGAGGCTCTTTACCCACCATCTCAATGAACAAAGCTGTCATATTTTTTATTTCCCTAATGCATTTCAGGGCAATGTTACAGAAATGAGCAATATCCTTGTCATTGCTCTGCGCCTAGCACAGAAGCTGAGCTCAGTTTCAAAGAATCTAAATCATTATATATATATATATATATATATATATATACACACACATATATATATATATATATATATATATATATACATACATATATATACATACATATATATACACA
>JAOXYL010000045.1:19786451-19800548 GCA_028564955.1 Terapon puta
TATATATATATATATATATATACATACATATATATACATACATATATATACACATACATATATATACATACATATATATACACATACATATATACATATATATATATATATATAGACATATATGTAGTTATAATAGATTTTATTTTTTGTAGATGTTACTTGATTATGTCAGTTCGCATGAAACTAAAGAATACACATTTGAATAGTTTGAGTTGTGTATACTGTATATGACAGCTGTACTGCTTAATCTAGTCCTCTCTGTTTGTTAAACATGTAAGCTCAGTTTGACAAGACGAGCAGTGGAAGATATCTCCTCTGCTAATGTTAAATGGAAATACCCCTTATCACAGTCATATAACATCTGATCCACTCAATAAAAGAGCATCAGTGCACAGCTCATTACGCACTCGCAAGGGAATAGGGGGATCGTTGAAATGGGTTGTAATCTGTCTAGTGGAGTATGACACCTGAGTAAACAAATAACAATTGATGGCAAATACGAAAGCTTGGTTCTACATGTCCTGGCCGGCCTTGCTTTAAATTCCACTGAATCACCAGAAAGCAACGTTTAAGTTGGATGACTCTGTAATATTCAACTCTGTGGGTACAACATACAGTTTATGAAAAAAGATTGTGTTTATGGCAACTGACCTAGTTACAAGAAACAGGACTTTTGTTTCTTCCACATCTATATGTAGGAAGTTTACTGTGGAAAACACTAAAATATAGAAAACATCATCTTCTGACTAAAAGTCAACATTGATTGTTATGTTTCTTATTGTGGAAAGACGTGACCTCAGAACAGCATGAGCGGTGGGCACATATAATATCTCACAAATGTTCATTGGTCACTCTAACTATACACAAACACCATACACAGTGTGAAGGTCACCAGAGTCACCACAGTATCAATTACCAGAGAGTCAGTTCATGTGTTTTTAATGAACTCAGTAACATTATACTATAAGTATATACATAAATTAGACTTACAGACAGGTACAGACAGACAGGTAAAAGGTAGACCAGAAGCAAACATGCAGATTAAGGTCCAGTTAAAGGTTTGGACTGAGACAAAAAAGCCAGAAATGAGAGATTCCATTTACACATGGGTAAACCTAGTCTTTGCTCCCATAAACTACAGCAAATGTTCCATCACAGAAAAAGGTAGTTTAGGTACAGAGGTGGGATGTGCCAATTCTGATAGCAATATGTAGCAATTGCTACTTCTCTGGAGAGTTTACATGTGATAAAGTGGGGCAATAGTACAGTGGTAAAGCCTGATGAGCTACACAAGATACACAGCTGGTGCAGCTGATGCCAAGAACAATTTTGGGGATGGTAATTTAGATTCCTCAATTACTCTATGTAAACACCCCTTATACCAACAACCAGGCCCATACAATGATCAGCATGACTAAACAAGAGTCTACAGTCAAGCTAGCTGTTCTGTCTGGCTGCACAGTGCCACAGTGCACTTTGGGCTAAATGCTACAATAAGTATCCTAACTGGTTCATAAATGACAATTGAAAGTTGATTCAATAAAATTAGTGGGTTATTAGAATTCATAGACAGGGACATGACTGACTCTTCCAAATTTCATGATATGTCCTCCTATTCTTATTCTTATTTTACTCAAAACCAAAAAATCATCACCAAAAAATGTCAAACTCCTGCTGGCTCTAGAGAAAAAGTCATTAATATCCGTAGGATCTATTCTTTGTGGACCATGAATGCGTGTAAGACATGACATTCCAGCCACCAGTTGTTGAAATATTTCTGTCTGGGCCAGAGTGATGGCCAGACATTGCCATCCCTAAAACCACACCCCTCCATTGTGAACCAGTTAGATATAACTAGTATGTCGAGGAACAACAACAGTAACATGGTGCTCAAACATCGTTCACGTAGATAGTGATCAAGATTAAAAAACATGTTTCAGTAACACAGTGATGCTTTTACTTAAGTAAATACACTTTTTAGAGGGATGTTGAATGGCCTGTAAATTTTAGCTTAAGTCTCAAGTCTAGAGCCAATCATTTACTCTCTAAAACGTGCATACTAAGTTATAAAGTTAAGCAAAAAGACCACAGTATAGCATTCCTACCAATGATCACACCAAACTCTGCGAAATTTGGCCAGGACGAAAACACTACACACTTAAGGCAACTGCTTTTAATATGTAGAGTAGCATTGTGACATAGTTAATGTGAATAGGTGTCAGAGAGAGAGAGAGACAGAGAGACAGAGGTAGAGAGAGAGCGAGAGAATTAAAAGGTTGACTGTTGAGTTGCGATCATAAAGCCTCCATTTGTCAACTTAAACTTGATCACAGGGTGCATGGAGTTGTTTATGTTAGAGCAGTAGCCTATATCCTATGATAAACCTAAAGGATAAGAAAATGGAAATCACCTTTTTTTCTGCTTTATCATCCAACTTAGTCACAGATTTTCACTGCAAAAAAGTAAACGTAAGGATTTTTCAGACATCAGTAATACAAAGTCGGCGGGATTAGCACATGATGAAGGCAAGACTTGTTTGAGCAAAATAAGCAGATTTGTTGAGAATAAATCTTCTTGTGTTAAATTTCCTACTGCATTACCTACATCTCTCATACATGTGTGCAGCACAGTGTCAATGAGGACGCCACACTTTCACATCCTTCACAGGACATAACAACGGGCCGGGTTGACCCGACACTGCGGCCAAAATGCCCACTGGAGAAGCTGCTGGGGCCTGACACACTCTGTGGCGCCTTCTCACCTCCACCATCCAACACCACACTCAAGTTTGTGTCTAAATAAAATGAAACACATTACGTAATGCTTTTGCTTCAACGTTATTTCAGAAGCTAGCCTTGCCAGTTTTTGTGGCATCTTCAATGATCAGTTTTAATCAACCAACCAATGATGATCAATTCTGTGGTTGACCAGTGAATGTTTGTGTTGTCTTTGACTGCCACCAGAGGACGAGCAGCAATGTATTTATTGACCTCAGCTTTGATATCTCTTTTATTTTCACTTTTGGTAACAATTCACTGCTTCTGTCACATATTTCCATTCAACATGTTTAATTGTGTTTACCGAGCCCTCCCAACCTTAGCCCTAACCCCAAAAATTCTGTCTTTATGCTGCTCAACTTTAGTGACGTGCACCTCAGTCTTGGACTATGCAACGTTTGCTCTTTTTTTTTTGCAATTAACGTGACCTTCTTTCCCTCATTGATAGCCTGGTTATGTACACTACCAGTCAAAAGTTTAGACACACCTTCTCATTTAATGGCTTTTCTTTATTTTTTTAAATTATTTTCTACATTGTAAATGAATGAATGAATGAAGTACGAATAATGAAGACAAAAGTATAAAAGAACACATATGAAGTTATGTAGTAAAGAAAAAAGTGTTAAACAAACCACAACATGTTTTATATTTCAGATCATTCGGAGTCCACCTTTTGATTGGATGACAGCTTTGCACACTCTTTCTCTCAATCAGCTTCATGAGGTCACCTGGAGTGGTATTCAGTTAACAGGTGTGCCAGGTGTGGTTCATTTGTGGAATTTCTGCCTTCTTAATGTGTTTGAGACTGTCAAATCAAAGGTGGCTACTCTGTGGAATCTAAAATATGAAACACATTGTGGTTTGTTTCACACTTTTTTCTTTACTACATAATCCGACTATGTTCTGTGTTCTTTTTCAGTTTTGATGTCTTCAATATTAATCTACAATGTGAAAAATAACAAAAAAAATAAAGAAAAAACATTGAATGAGAAAGTGTGTCCAAACTTTTTACTGGTAGTGTACATCATTTGTTGCTTGCGTGGTCTGTCTTTCAACAAGTTGGGCTGAGCCTCAAGCAGCCAAACGATATTGGCATTGCAAATGAATAAAAAGTCTCTAATAAGTGATCAGAAGGAAAAAACATCTCCTGTGTGAAATATTTGGGACTCAGACATAAAAAAACATGAGAAATGTGCTCTAAAATCCCTTTTATGAAGACAGGAATTACAACATCATCTACTTATTCTGGCGGAACTATTGCTTGGTTAGCAAAACCTGAAAAATTATGAGTTTCCTAAAAGTAGATTGTCTGTCGGAGTTCAGTGGACTGACTGGTGTTTGTTTCCACCCTGCTGTGGTTGAGAAAAGATTGGATACACCAGGACATCACTGAGAGCGTCAGAAGAGCTTCTACCCTCGGACGATTAGAGAAGGCAAGATTGCCCAAGGCCTTTCTTTATTATTCACAATGATTACAGAGTTTTTTTTGTTTCTGTATTTATTTTCTGTTGTTCTACTGTTCTTATTCTATTTTACACATATTTTTGTTGCATAGCTGGAGGAACTAACGGTGACAGATTTCATTGTGACTATACCCTACATGACTATATATCACAATTAGAGCTTGAATAGGAAGGTAATATCAAGTGAAGCCGTGGATGGATGAAAAGGGAGTATGAATTGCTGAATTGCTGAATGAGTTAAGTGAATTTAAAGACCCGGCAAGAGAGCAGCCGCAACAAATGGTGCTTCCAGGAATTACCGTGAGGTCAGACAACCAATGGAAGCAACCGCTCAACCATAGCACAGTATGCCCCCCACCACACACACACACACACACACACACACACACACACACACACACACACACCACTAGCTAATCTTTTCACAGAACTATTGATCATCCAATAGTCTAGGATGGCACCAAGAGAAGCAAGCTGACAAATGGATTGACTGCTGGCCGCAGAGATCATGTTTTTAACCTGTCACGTTTTCTTTGTCTTTATCAGTCTGAAATATCGTTTTTGGGGAGATCTTATAGCGGTAGTGTCTTTATTTATGTATGTGTTATTACCAATGTAGTCTTTTTGTGTAATTTGATATCTGTGTGGGTTCTCTTCTTTCTTTTTTAACTTCAGGAAGCTCACAATAAACTAATTCCTCCTATTGAATCAGTGGCACCTGATACATCAACAAAATGCTCTTCCTCAATAACTGAACCAGTCTAGCTTACTGCAGTATGGTCCAAAACTAAACACATTTTGCTGTGATGTAACTGCAGATCCAAAGGATGCCAACATAACTTAAGAGTATGGAATAAATGCGAATGTATATGTGAATGTATTGTGAATGTATATGTTTACACATACAGATGCCTACAAAAGAACTAGATGATGCTGCCAATTTGTAAAAATATTTATTTCATTTTTTTGTCATGCCTGTCCACAAGACCACAAGGAAAACAACTGTTTCTTTGTTTACTGAATGGACTTTTTTTTATCAAATGATGCAAACTTTCCAAGTACACTGATATCTCATTTTACCGTAACACAAAACAGCAATACAAGATTGTTGCCTAAGTGATGAAGTCCAAAATTAGCTTAAAGCTGAGGTATGTAATTAAAATGACCTTTAGACATTTTTTCTAAAACTGTCATTATGTCTTAGAGACAGATGATCAGTGAAAAAATCCACCATTCTATCAGCTGCACCGAAGGCCCATTGCAGGAATTCACCATGCCCAAAACCAGGTCAGGTAGTCAATCCCTGCTGCCTAAAAGGGTAACAGTTATCACAGATCAGACATAGATCTCCACATGATAGGATACATCCTGGACATCTGTGTCTATGTGTATGGGATTAGTTCATGTGTCACAAGTTATAACAGGAAAATCCAGCCATCCGGGTGTGGTTCGTTGTGTGTAGGGTGTTGACGTGTGTATGTGTATCTCATAATGATCATGAAAACACATTGCAAGCCAAAAATTTGAAAGAGAAATCTCCCAAGAGAACCCCGAACAACTGCGCTCTTGACATGACAGTCAAGACAGTCTTTCCAGCATATCCAAATTGGAAGCGCCTAAAGATGAAACCTGTGACCAATGACCAAGGTAGAAGTTTCTACACAGGACGGACAAAGGTGTCCAATGGTTGATGCCTTTACTAGGGATGAAACACTTTCACTTCCTCTCATCCTAACGCCAAAGAGCCGCTTCTCCTCCAGCTCCACCCTCTAAAGCATCACCTCCCCTATCTTACTCTCTTGTTGGAGTAGGGGTTGATGCTAGAGCTTACTAAAAGGTAATTAGTGCTAGATGAGAGTAGGATTCCTCTTTTAATTATTACATGAGGATCACAGCAAGCTTTATTGCCAAGAAGGTTTATGCATACTGGGAATTGGTCTTGGTATGTTGGTGCAGAGGCCTAACCAGAGCCGACTCTTGGCATAGGCTATATCAGCATCCTATTTTATTATCTCATATATCATATACTGCTATACACACTTGAGCATTTTAGGCTATCTGGCCATCAGCAGCCAGTCAAATTGTAAGAGGAATACTTCTGATCACAAATACAGAAAACACAAGATGACACCCTTTTTTTAGAATATTTTTAATTTCCAGTCTTTCATCTTAACCCCGCAGTGGGTAAAAATGCTGCAAATCCATTTTTCATTATTAAGCAACAGATTCTGTATTCTGTCATACTCATTGTTCAGAGTAATATTTCTATACACAATGTATTCATATTCCTTCAATCACATAAATGTTTATGAATAAAAATAATAATCTCTAACAAAAATCTAATATATTATATAACCTTAAACCACTCAAACTACCAAACTACCAACAACCAATTATTCTATCTATATCATAGAAATCATAGCATCTCTTTGGTTCTGCTCATTTTCTCCATATTCAAAAAACTCTCAGTTATGTCTTGCGTCCTCATTATTTTAATGGAAAAAAAGGCTCTTTGACATTTAACATTTAACAGGATCTCGCTGTTTAAACTGTGGATCCTTCACTGCCGCCAGAAAAGTTCTCATGTTGAAACATTTAAAAAGTGAATGAAGGCCTCTATGCTGTGTGTAATATTACGAAGGGAGGATGTGCCAATAACTTGGTGTAACCAAGAGGAAACAGGTGAAAGAAATTTACTGAGTTTCTGTCTGCACAATCAACGCATGTTTCTGTGTTTTCATTTATGTCTTTATCTGTTCAGTTTTGAATATTTATTTTGTTCGTTGTAATCCTCCAGTTGCAGTTTAGCCTGTACGACCGAGCAGCAGCTTGGAGCAAATTTAGCCAGCCTGCAGCCTGCTAACCCTAACCCAAATCGAGAGTCTTCAATCAAATGTGTCGGGTAAGGTGTGTGTGCAGAACTGATTTAGAGATAATATCAGGTAATGGGTCAGTTTCAACCCAGAGCTTTACAGGAGTAAAGCAAAACTGGAAATGTGCCTGTCTGGAGAAAGATGTGTGTTATGGGATATTTGTGACATAACAGCACTTTCTGCAACCATTATACTGTATGTGCTGAACAACAGTATTCAGAAACAGAGAACTCACACACCTCACGTTGTATTTTTAGTTTAACATCCTCATGGCTCTTTCAAGATCGCTCTCATTCTCACTTTTTATCACTCTTTTTCTCTCTGTCTCTGTTTCTGTCTTTCTCCCCACTAATGCATACCGTCCGGTTCTTTTCTTTAATACATCAATATACTATTGTGCAGTCGCTGCCATTTTCTGACGCAAATTATCTTCCCAAATGGGGATGTGAGGCGCTCTGCTTCTCTGCACAATCCTTTATTGATCGTTCAGTCTCATAAAAGCAGAATGGGCAAGGGCTGAGAAATAATGAAAGAGAGAGAGACAGACAGAGACAGAGAGGGAGGGCAGGCCATCTGTGCTGACTGGGAGTTATTTTCCACAACTCAGAGGTTAACTTCTAGTCACTGTGTTTTATCGTGATTTAACAGGCATTTGCATTAAACTAGTTAATGTTGGAGCTTCTTGGAAAAATAGAACTTCCACCCTCTACAGTTTTATCTTTTGTTTAATTGTTTTTCTTTTCTTATTTTATTACTGAGAATAAATTATCCACAACTGTGATTTACATTTTAATGTTTATTTTTAGTGAATTTACTACAACTGGGGTGATGTATTGCATTTTTTTTTTTTTAACGGACATGCAAATTACATCATCATTCTAAGGATGTTTCTGCATTTCACTTTCCAACAATGAAGTGAGAGGATCAATATCAACATAAGGTTTGATCTATAGACGTGGTGTCAGGCCATAAGAAGCAAAGAATGCTTGCCTGGCTCTGTCTAAAGTTCAACAAAAGGATCTATTTTTGTGGACCGTGCAGTGCGCCATGGATCACAGTCCAGTACATCAGGGCCCTGTCTAAGGCGCGTTTGGAGTTTTCATGGCCAGGTTTGCCTGGTGTTCTTTTGACCCTCATAGATATGGAATAGGATCCAAAGAATACATTACCATACATTAAAGATCCCATGGCCATCACGTTTGTTGTGATAACTGTTATTGTAATGATCCATATAAGGAGTTCGATCAACTGTTGGTGGTCAAGAAAATTAAAGCAGAATTATTTTTTGCTTACTCTTTTATCTTTAGCCTTTTTTAATTAGTTTCACGTAGTTGAATATTGAACTGGAGCATATTAAGGACATAAGACTGCAAATAGTTTCACAATTCACAGGTGCTACACTTTCCCACAGTGGCTACACTTTCCCACAGTGGCTTAAGAATAGATCTCTAAGAATCTACAGACACACTGTCAGCTCTGTCAGTCTGTACTGAAGCACAGTGGTGCTTTGAACAAACTTTAACATCTATTTCAGCATGCTAACATTGTGATATTAAGCAGGTGTAATGTTTACTGATTTCTTTATCTTACTTTAGCACTTAACTACAGTAAACCGACATTAATAAAAGTTAGTCAAAGTCAGCACTGCATCAGGTTGTCATTTAGAATCAGGGGCCAAGACTAAAACTTGACAATACCGAGTACAACTGAGATTGCTAACTTGTGTAACAGGGGAAAAAAAATACAATATCCCCCCGTGTATAAATCCTCATGCATGTGGAAACAAAGAAACAAATGAGGGACTCCCTAAACCAAATCATTACTTTAGGTCAGAAACTCCACAGTTATCCTTGTGATGGCCAAATATGTGCAAGCTATGTGACGAGTGAGCATCGCACTAATTCTGACTAGCCTTATTATGTCATGCCTCGACTACTGTAATGCCTCGTTAGCTGCCTCAGCAAATCTTGTGTGACTCAAAAGCAACTAGACCAGAACTATTCACTGAGGAATTTAAAGAGATATGAACATATCACACATCACAGAATGAGCTTATCTCCACTGGCTTCCTGACACTTTAAGGAACTAAAATTGTTCTTTTGACATACAAAGCATGAGCTTCTGACCTCTGACTGTAGAAGGATCTTCAGAACAAAGATTTCCAACTGCTCCAATGCCGAAGCTGAAAACTAAAGGTGATGATGCTGAATATCCTAACTCAGATGGGAATCACAAGTAGTGCTTGTTTTCAATGAAACAGTATGACTAAACCATCTCGGTTCAAAGAAAAAATAACTTTATAATACTGACTTCACAACTTTGGAACATTAATAAAACATTGACTGATCCCATAGTAAATAGGGGGATCTCAGTGAATACTTGTTGGGAACTATGGTTTAATAACTGATAGAAGCAACAGTCAGTATAAATAAAATCCAAAATGTCATGAAGCTTTCCAAAAAAAGCATTCCAAAAAAAAGCACATTAATGTAGTTACTCTGTATAATTATTATTGTTCAGTAAAAAGGAGAATTACCTTAAAAAGGACTTTGTGGTATTACAGAAATACAGGACTCTCAGAGCACCAGGTCCCAGTCAGATCACCCAAACTGTTGTCAGTGTCCAAAGCCTGTCCATTATTCACTCTCTATGGATCAGCTCCAGGTCCTGTCTCCAGATGACATCATCTGCACAGTTTGTCTTTCAGCTCCATGTGAAACGGCTTGAGACTCCACATTTTCCCTTTAAGTAATGTGACTCATTACTTCCTCAAAAATAAGCAAAGGAACTAATGTGAAAATGGAAATTAAAAACAAACAGAGGCAATGCCTGTGCAATAATTCTAACCCGCTGCTGCCAGAACTAACTCCCCACGGGAAAAGTCCTCCTAATAGGCCCCATTGTTCATGCTGACTCCATTACTGTTCTGTGCACATCATGTCTCGTTTATCTACAGGGCCGTGCTGTAAATATGTTGAGAAAAATTCTAACCCTTACATACTCTCCTGAAAATGAAAAACTACACCAAGTACTGTGTATGTTTTATAAGTTAACAAAATTCAAACATATGCAACATGTACCCATGACAATTCATTTGAAAATGAGCATTGTAGTGTACGCATGTAACACTCAAGAAAGACTAACCAACTCAAGCACGTCATGCTTTTACTTTTTTGCTGCCAGTAACATAAGAAAAACAATGCATTTTTTATGAATAATGGGCAAGAAATATTTATCTATATTTACAATATATCTTAATATTACATAATTTAGTCCAAAAGGTTCCTAGCTTTATTTAACATCCAAGGCAGGTCTCACTCATCAATCTCAACCACAATCTGGAAATGAGTCCTGCCTTTTTATGTTCACCCCTTCTCCAGAGCACACAGCAATCTAATCTGTGTGCAGGCAGAGTCTTAGTATCGCCTGCCTGTAAACATGCACGCGACACAGCTACTGTCACAGATAATGTCTCCTAGATGCTAGAGGCAGGCGCTAAGTAATGCAATGTGGCTTCTGATTGTGTGTATTCCTGTTATCTCGAGCACCTTGTCCCGGTGCTGGTTAAAAGTTTAACAAGTTGTTGTCGCGGGTCTTATCCATGTACTAATGTAATTTATGCCGAACAAACACAACACACACAGAGTCGGAAAAGAAATAATGGAATAGGAGGGGGGTTAAAAGAAGAGTATAAATGTTTGTGGAACTCAAATACTGATGATAATACTAGAAGAAGATAATAAACAGTATATCTGTACATAAATAACAACTGCGTGTATTTGGTGATATTTATTGTATGTTTTGTTATACATCGCAGACAAAACAAGATATTGCAATGTCAGTTTTCCCCGAAATCATGTGCAAAGCATTGTCACATTACTGGTTATCTTCTTTGGCAGGGTATTAGTGTACACGGGCGTCAGTTTAACACTGCACTCCACTCAGAAATGTTTGTTGTGAGAGTTTTATTTGACTGTAGCAAGAATGTTGGTAAAGCAATCTTAATTCATCTATGAATTTAAATTTGCAAAAAAAAACAAAGTGAAAGTTAAAATCAGAGTATTCATTCAAAGATCACTAAGACAATGTTGAGTACTAACTTTGCCACCAACTCATAGTGTTCACAGTCAGCTTCATGATCATTAAAGCCGAGGCGAGACAGCAGGGCTGAGCTAAAGCTAATATCTTATCATTTATCTCTTCCTCACAAACGTATGGTCTTTGGGAATAAAAGGGATGAGCTGTGACTGCTGATCACGCCTCACAACAGGATTATGGACCGCAACTTCAGGAGTTCCGCATAACAGATTGCACAACCAAAGGCAGCCTACTGCTGGGATGTATGTCAACATCACGCTCACGCTGGATTCTTGTGAACTGGCATGAAAGTGTTGCAGAGGTTAAAGCTCTCCAATGCATCAGCTGGTCTATACCCCTGGACACTGGGGCTGTCTATCACAAGTGTCTGCAGAGGGTGTGCAGCATCACTAGGGACTCTGCTCACCCTGTACACAGACTGTTTGTCCTCCCAGCTAAAGGACTCTCTGTTCAAGCTCAGAAACATCTGAGCTACAGTGTACACACTCCAGCTGTTTATTCTGGACATGTTCATGCCCTGTATATTTTAGCAGCCATTGTAATGGGTGGATAGGCCATGTGATGGAATGATGTACCTATGTCTATGTATAAAGATGGACGATGAGACAGCTCCCCAAAAGTGCCTAAATATTTTGATTGCCTCTTTGTGACTGGTCACAGTGCAGGTTATAAATCTCACCCCTTCATGTTAGCAGGTAGGACACAGGTCACACTAAAAGTACACGTCAAATCAAAATTTTCCCAAAGATGTTTCCTGTAATTTTAGGCAGTTCGTGTTACACTGATGGTGTAAGTGTTCATCATTTATTTGATGCCAAAAATGCCTATTTTCTATAGTAGTAATGGAGTCTGGCTACTAAATGGGCGGGACCATAAGCAGCACTGATCACTGCTGCCACACTGTGGTGCTAAATGATATCATCAGCAAAGATGGCAGCGCCCAACATTTTTCTGAAAAGAAATTTTGGTGACATTAATAGCAAACAGCTTAAAAATGATTTCAATCAGTCTCTTTGTCAGCAGGAGCGTGTGTGTATTTTGTTTAAAAAATGGTGACAAACAATGACTATTGTTATTGGCAAGGTGGCTCCAATTAAAAGTGCTGTAACTGATAACTTTATATATTTTAATGCATCAAAGCGTCACACCCATTTGGCAACTGACTGAAAATATTTTTGGTACTCAAAATAATTAAGACTGAAAATACTGCTGAAATCATTGAAAACAAAAGTGGTGTGACCACTACTAAATCAAATATTGAGCAATATGTTTTAGACAACAGAAGCATAATCATATTCAAGGGCAGCCAGAATTTTCCAATCTCTGGCTGCCTATAAAACATGTGTGACTTGCAAAGAATGAATCAGTCTGTGTGTTAAAACATGCCTAAATTGATACTGGTGTAAAGTTTTATCAGGGTGAGTATGTCCCTTGATATTCCAGGTGCAGAGAGGAGACAGCTGTTATCTTAAATGCTAAAATAAGACACCTCAGGTGAGATGAAAACTGGCTGAAACCAGCAGCTCCTTATACTTAATCTGTTCATTTCTCCCTTTTTTTGAAACCCTGTTGTATTTAAAATCAAGGGGACGTGAACACAAGAAAGATTGTGTGTCCAGCTGATGCAAAGCTTCATATCATATCCCAGGGGACAAGCTCATCCTTGAGGAAAGATTTACTGTTCCTCACAAAGACCTGCCTGATGTCTTGAGCTGCTTAAAGAGGGAGGAATATGTTCTTTTCACAAACATGTTTAGCTGCCATGGCAGGAAAAGCACGGGCGTTACTATTAACAACTAACTATCATGCGGCGTACAGCGTGCATTTATTATCAGTCCTCTGCGGGGTCCCTGAATGAAGCAAGGTGAGAAGAAATATGGATTTAGATGGAAAACTAGGCTTTGACTTCATTTCAACTTAAAAAGCATTGTTGCCTCCTTTTTGTATGATTTCAAATTAAATGAAAAATGATTAATTCCAGCTCAAGCATAGATGAAGATGTGGCAGGCTTTTTGTGGACTGTGTGAGGTTTTCTATGTATTCACCATGCATTCGTTTTACCTTTTGAAGACCCAAAAGCTTTTAACCACTGAACAATCTTTCAGCTGACAATGTGCTTCTCAAACCTCAAGACAACCTCTGCTACTCGACAAATTGACCTCTCCACTCGGTTTCTGGAGTACTCTACTTCTTCCAAAGCCCTATATCATTCAAATGGCATTTACACAAACCTCCAAGACTGAAGGCCCTGCAAAGCTAATGTTTTCTTGATCTTAGCCAGTAAAACATCCACTTCTTGTTTGAGAGTAAATACTCCCTCATGGGTGGCTCCTGTACCTTTACTTTACAAGCATCCTGGCCTTGTATATCTCCAGCCTATATAAATCCTTGCCCGTGGACAATGTGCTTTCTGCCATTTCAGTATTTCTTCTCAGGCTCCAATTACGCATGTTCTTACACGGACGTAGTTTGCCACCACCCACTGAATCTCATTCTTCTTTTGTCACAGCTACCTCTTGTGACTAACCTTGTAGTACAGCAGTCTGCCACAGAGCTCCTCCATCATCAGATACCTTACCAGATGGCTTCCTAGCCCTAGCCCCAGGCTGGTGTCCTCCCTCCTCAACCTTCACAAGCTCCTGCTGGGTCGTGCCTCTTCCTTAACCTATACAAGTTCCTTGCTAGTGTACTCCCCCTCCTCCACCTCCAGAAGGTGCTGAAAGCCATTCTCATATGTTAACAAAGAATCTAGACTTCCTTTGCTCATCCTGCTCACCAGTTTAAATGCCCACTTTATTTACACATTTTCCACAACCTTTAGAAATAATATGCCTCTGAATATGGTCCTTATATGGGACAAGCCTTCTTAGTACAAATATTATATAT
>JAOXYL010000045.1:19800648-19827762 GCA_028564955.1 Terapon puta
ATATAGCTCAATCAACTGCAGCTGAATACTGCTTGTTGCCTTCCTTTTCCTAATGTAAACAGTCCCTATGCATACCATCACGCATTCTGTCCTTGAACTACGCGCTTTGGTCAACCTAATCAGTTGGCACTCAGTGAGATCTCAGCCATTCAAGTCCTCCCATCTCTTTGTGCTGGAGACTAAAGAGAGCAGCAACAGCGGAGCTCCCTGCTGTAATAATACTCCCTGCAAGTAATTCCCTTACACGTCCAGCTCTTCATACAGCTACCTCACAACCTTATAGAAAATAGATGAAAACCCCCAAGCCCTTCGTGCAATGCGTGTTTGTCCAGATTTTCCCCTGTCTTCTCCAAAAGAAGGAGAGAATTGACTCCTAACTGCTGTTGGCGATGTGGTCCTGGCCTCAGGAGAGCTAAGTGTGACCTCTGTCCTCTCCTTTGCTTATTGTCCTTCACTACACAGCCTTAACATTTTATCCTCACCCTGGAAACCAGAGCAATTTTGCTATAGTTCCACAATATTTTACTCAGGCTTTCTCAGCCACTCTCCTTTAGAGCTGCTGCTGGTGAAGTACTTGTACTAGAGACACTCAGGCTCTGAAGGTGGTTCTACTGTGTGTATAACTGGCATTCCTGCTATATTTTGAAGGACAATATGTGTCTTTTTGGTGCCTCACTACACGTAGAGATAACACTAATTATTAGAAATGGGATTTTTTTTATATTCATAGATTCTTCTATAAAGAAATAACTGCTCGTCAATATTCTTTCTGTTTACTCAAGAGCTAAATGCTTGACTCTAAGTGATCCTCAAGTGATTAGAGGGGCACTTGTGCTTCCTAACTACGTCCTTGAAGATCACTTAAAAATTTGCTGTTGATTTTTTTGTGTACTTCGCTCTCTAAAAGGTTAATAACATAACCATAACAGAGCTGCATGTATATCGATGTAGTGTAGAACAGTGTAGAACCGCTACTGCATTACAGGCAGTATTGGACACAGCTGGACACAGCAGATATGTCTAAGACAACAAATGAGTGTATTTTATGTGGAGCCAATAGTTTTGTAACTATAAAACATTTGTCAGTGACATGAATATGCTTTAAAAAAGTTTCTGAGTACACTGTTGTGTATGGAATCAAAACATTAATTTTCAAATTTCAGTTTTTATTACGAGACTATGGGCCTAGATATTGATCCATAATTTCCAGGAGGACAGCCCTGAAGACAGAGAGGGAAAAAAGGTCCTGTTCAGATCTGCATTAACATGCATCTCCACCTGAGCCTCAAGTCACCACATTGATCAGATTTCAATTCCCTGCTATATATGCAAATTAACAAACATTCTTTCTGTTTGTTTTCAACCGGTGGAGGAAAGATTAAATCACCTCTTTTTGAATCACCTCTCAACATGTTCCAGCATAACCTCAGCCACTAATGGTGTCAACACCAACACAGAAACACTACTTTGGGGACTGGCGGTACTGCAGTATCACACCTGCACATTGGCTGTATGTACTGGGTTTGTGGTGCATTCAAGCACTATAGGTTATATTTTAGAAACAGTGTGGGCCATATGTGATTTCCCCCTATAACCCTCCTGCACCACCACACACACCAAATTAATAAATGGAACACCATCCCCTTTCTATTTCCATGTCATAATACCAAATAATATTCCACATAACACCACGTGGAATTTGTCAGAAGCACACACAGCAGCTAGTTCTTCAATCACCTAGTAAATCACATAAAACCCTACATTATTGAGTCCTGCTGCACAAACTAAAACACTTGTAATGCAGTTTGAGTTTCAGACAAAATCTTTCTGTTACAATTTTCAAAGATATAACAGATATTTTTCAGGCCTCAAGATCCAGACCAATGAATATGTCAAACTCTTGCATTTGCAATGGTGAGTTCAAGTCTGTTACAATTTCAGTCTACAATATAGGGTATGCTTACAGGAAGTGTGGAAACACAGTGGGAGGTATGGTAGTTAATTTGTTTGCCAAAATACACATTTTTAGCAGTTTAGAAAGCTGTTTTGAGTAATACAACAATGGCAACAACATGTCTTATTATGTAACAGTCAGTGTCCTGTATTCTGCCTTACATCAACATATGGCAGTAGGTGATACTGAGACTGCAAGAGAAACTTGCCAGGGCACCTGTCCAGTTCTCTCTACTGGTTATCTATTTCTCTCCTATGGCTGTTATTTCTTCTATTCCCAGGCTATTCCTGGTGTGTTGGACACCTAGCAGATTCATAATTATGAAGGTGCGATCAGTCATATGTGTATGAGCACACATTTTCAAACTCTCCATTGTTAAAACTAGCACCGGTATACATACATTCCTATATCCATAATGTTATACTCAGTCTAGCTCACCCATATATCTACAGGAAACTCCCCTTCAAGTTACTCTTTAAGCCAGAATGAAAGGAGCAAAAGTACATTATTGGTTCAGGTATACAGGTTAAAGTTATAAAGTTCCCTCCTTTATTGCTGGTAGTTACTTTGGTAATACATAAAAGTAGAAGGAAGAATAACTAATTGTTGGGTGACTTTACTGTTACTAAAATCACACTGACTTATTTGTGGTTGATTAATGCCTTGTATTCATGCGTCACAAATGTTGTAGAACTAGTTGTTTAAATCAGTTTAGACCTGGCTGAGAAACAACAGCACAGAGTGCAACAGTGGAGCTAGGGGGCGCTCTCTTCTCCGGGTGGACAGGACACAGGTGGAGTCACGAACTAATGCTAAATTAGCACTGGAGCTGAACCGCCTGATCAGTCTGCAGATGAACAACAATCCAGAGACGGCTGTGATCGTGGCCGGTTGGAGGCAGTTTTCCCCATATTGTACGTTGCTGCTGCAGCTTTGGATGTTTGTGTACTTTTTTTTTTTTTTTTTTTTTTTACATATATTTATGTTTGAAGCTTGGAAGTAATCCATTTTAACTTCATCATGTGAAAACTTGATGAAAATAATAATATATTCTTGAATAACTATAGGTGGTATCTTTGAAAGAACTGAGGAACCATCCCTGCATTTCAGAGTGGCCAGTTACATTAAGCCTAATATTCTGGTAGGGGTCCTGGAGACCCCGCCCCTTCTAAAAGAGTTTTATTACTTTAATACTTTATGTATTTTCCTCATTTCATTGTTATGAGTATTTCTCATAACAACTGATTTTGAACTAATGTCAAGTTTCACAAGTTTGTTACAGAATACAGAATTATAAAGCTTTGGGGTAATTATTGTTTTTGTCACCCTAATCAAATACACAAGTGTGTAGCAAAGGGAAGGGTTACCATAGAGTGCATATCACAGCAAGAAAACTCTGTGGGAAAGAAAACAATTTTACAATTAATATTTTCACAGACAGAGCAGCGGCTTTTGTGTGACTTCAAATAACGAGGAGGTAAAGCCAATCTCAAACAAACAAAAAGCAGGGGGTAATGAGAATGTACTGCAAGACTATTAACATCTGTTCTCAGAGTTAGTCAGTTCTACAAGAGTGGAAATAATTTCCTGACAAACAAAAACAAGTCAAAAGCATCTCCTGACATTTGCACCGTAGTAACAGACTGGGTACCAAACCACTGGTCACGCAGACAAAAAATACTGATGAGATTTCTATTTCTAACTGACTGATAAATAGAATTTGTTGCTTTTATAAAAACATACTTTTCGAAATGTACATACGCATTTTAAGATTCACTTTAACACGGTAAAAGGCTTCAAGGATGAGGAGCCTCTTATCACTGGACTACCTGTATCTCTGGAAAACTTTCTCAGCGGGATTTGTCTGATAATGTGTTTCTTATCTTTAGAGAGTCTTTTTACCCAAAAACATTTGTTTCTTCAAGAGGTCATCTTATAATCAGGGTCATCTCTCAGTCAGGCCAAGATATGTCAGTCTGGACCAAGGTGGTGGACTGACCAGCAGAGTGACACTCCATCCTGCATAGCTAAAACCTAAAGAATGAAACAAGAACCTTTGGAGCAGCAGAGAAAACACGCCAAAAATACACTTTGCTTTCTATCTAGAGGCAGTTTATTGGTTATCTCCAAGAGAAAGGACACTTATGGCATGACTTTCAAAAAAAGCTGATCCACAGTGCTCCCTCCTCACTACCTGTTTGGCTGCCAACTGATAAGATGTACCTGATACTGTGATCAATTTCTGAACTCCTCATTGTATTGCATAAAAGCACTCCATCATTCATCTTTGAAATACAGTAAAACAAATTACCTCCAGAAATGTAAAGAGAGTGTGAGCTTTGTGTGTTATAAAACATAGAACAAGAGTGAAAAAGAGAGAATTGGGAGTGATCTGAGAGAGTGCAGAGAAAGGGAGAGGGCGGGGAGAAAAAAAAACGTGAGGGTGAGTGGAGAGAACAAGAGCTTCCTTCTCTAATTCCACAGACCATTAAATTGTAATTTCAATGCCTGATATATTTATGCATTAAAACATTACGGCCGCCTACCCAACCAATTACTATGCAGCCCGAGCTCCTGCTGTCCACACACCCTGCTTCATAGGCAGGATGTGGAAAGATCATATGAATGAAATATACAGCCTCCTCCACACAACACAACACTGGATGGTTAAAAAAAACAAATAAAGTTGGGAAAATGTGAAAAAGTTTGAGATTCTCCTGTTGAAATTCAAACAATCACGTGACTTTAGTATGGATGTCTGATAATAGTTGTTATACTGGACTTTTTGACACATACATAAAGATAATATATGTTCATCACATACTGGGCCTCATGCAACAACACCTTCATGTTCGTATCCAAAGTTCAAACGGTCTTAACTGCACAAATCATGACATCAGTGACATCAGTAAGAGAAGGCGGGTATTCATGAGACTGTTAGCAGTAGCATAATCCATGGGTCAAAATGGCGATAGGCAGCTATCTGTTTTCAGAGCTGAACTGTGACGGAAATAAAGAAGAGATTGTTTGACAGGAAGTTAGACACTAAAACACATCTTTGCTTTAGCAAAACGGTCCATTAAATTGAAGGTAGTCAAGGGGATGTGACAGCTATGAAGATGGACGAGAGAATACATTCCATTATAGGTGGTGTTACACTGCAGAGTGCAACAGACTATGGTCACCAGAGACAGCTGTAAGACTGAGAGAATTTTTAAATACTTTACTCATGTCCATAAAATCTCTGTCAGAACTCTCAGTCAAGTGGAAAGTCAAGATTTACATGACTCAGGTACAGACTATTTAGCAGACTGTTTCATTATTATTTTTAAGTTCACTTGGATTAAAGCGTTATAATTCTCATGGCAAACTGGATGTCACATGATTCAAAACACCATAATTCATCTTCCGACTTGTCATTTATATGGTCTTAGTGTTGAAATTGTACTGTAGCTTACATGACGTGCCTAACTATAACTGATACAATCAAATCTGAAGTAGTACAAATATGCTTTATAACAGCAAATGAAATATTTTTTATCTAAGTACCATTGCATTATTTTATATTACCGTACTTTGGATTTCTTCCAGATGTCATCAGATCCAATGAAATTTAGTTTGGGTAAAATGCTTACTCTGTGTGTGTGTGTGTGTGTGTGTGTGTGTGCGTGTGTGTGCATGTTTGTGTGTGGTGTGTGAGAGGGAGAGCCAGGGAGAGCGAGAGAGAGAGAGAGAGAGAGAGAGGGAGAGAGGGAGAGAGTGCTCTCAGTTCATGTCACACAATTCATCACTGGCAGCTCTTCTTGCGGGTGGATCACTGCAGGTTACGGTTGCGCTCCCTAAGCATTGTGGGAGCTTGATGTATGTGCTGTCGACTGGCAGTTAATGAAACAGCAGATACAGCAGCCGGCCTCCCTTCCACTGCTACTCCCTCTCCGCACTTCTGTCCTCATGCTATCCCCACCTCTGTTTCCTCTCTACAGCCTGAATCGTCCCTTCCTCTTTATCTCCATAAACAGCTCTTCTAAAACGTGGAAAAATGTTTCCAATGATTATCTTTCAGCCAACAATTTAAGAAGAGTCCTACTACAAAACAAATGAATTATTTTTATGCTTCTTTTTTGTTCCAGTATACCAACTTAAGAAAGGGACAAGGGATCTTTGCATCTGCTTAAAGAACGGAGGATAAACCCAAATAAAGCTTTTTTATTTCATGTACTTGAACTCAAGCCAGCTGGGACAATGCTATTTTTTTTGCCAATCTACAGCCTCCACTGACTGCAGAAGTGATAATATTTCATCACGGATAAAAAAGTTGGTGACAGATTTCTCACAGAAAGAGCATATTATCCCAAAACATAAATTCATTAGATTAACTGCAAACAAAAATCAATGGTATATGTGGGAAATCCACTGACAAATTAACACACTCCACAGAGGCAAACCATAGTGAATCAGCCTAATTGGTCTCCACATACATAACCACACTACTGTCTTTGTGTTTGTGTAGCTATAATGACCTCTCTCCAGGAAGTTACCTCCACCCCTTCCAAAACCAGAAATTGTCATCTATAAATTTCAGTTTTTGCAAAGACTGAAGAAACAAGTTATGCTTTATTTCTGGAGTATATTTTTCCCCCTGTTCCCAGCATTATTGCTCAGCTGCTCTAGTTTCTTGCTGGCTGTAGCCTTTCATCTAGTTAGAAGACTATGATATAACCATATAATAACATAATAGTAATATATATGTATTAATGCGTAATGCAATAATCACAGTGGGTTAGCTCAGATGCTGTTGGGATCTCATAACCGTCAAGTATTTGTAAGTGGTTGGGTGGACAAAATATATCAGAAATACAATTGCATAAACAGCAGTGTCCACTATGATATAACTATAATCTCAATACTGGAAAAAAAAACAGTTGACAAAAAGTTGAAGCGAAAAAAAAAAAAAGCATTAAGTGAGGTAAACATTTCCCTCACATTTACATTGTTATTTATTATTTTTCACATAACTCTGTGAAGCATAAAGGTTAGAATTTCAATGGCACGGTGCAGCAATAAATATGATACAGAATATGATTAATTTTAGTGCTCTTTCTTGCTTCACTGAATCACTCTAATGAATCTGTATATAGTCTGAGCTAATAACACAGACAGAAAGGTTTGAGTACTTTGGTTAATGAGTATATTAGAATGTCTGATGAAACAACAGCAGACTGTAAACTGCTAACCTGCTAACTAAAACCAGAAAGGTTCATCCCTGCAGTCCGTTGCCACTTCAGATACAGAACTTCAAATGCAACACTAATTGCCTTACAGAAGGTAACATTTAGAAGACAGTGGACTTGATAGTGAGCTTGAAAATGTACAACTGCTAGGTTCCTTCCCCTTCTCTCTATATGATACATTACAGCTTGCCTCGTCCTGTCATCCTCTAATTAATATGAACGTTAACAAAGACAGACTGAGAGCTAGGAGGACTGGGTTTGTCAGGTTTGTCAGCTACTGCCAGGGGATACACTGTTTACTCCACCTGACCAACATATCTTCCTCCTTCCTTTCTGCCTCCTGAGACCAACAAATAAGTGAGTTAGTTACAGTGAGATGGATAAAGATGGATCTGGAGTCACAGTCTAAAGTAAACACCGGATAAGAAGTTTACAAAGGTAGATTAGCACTGCAAACAATCTCTCAGTAGCAGGATTATGAGGGAAAATGGAAAGGCCTTTAAACAAGACATTCAAGTGACATCTGGAGGTGTTTTTTTGCAAATATTCAAAGAAATATCCAACCAATTATCTTACAAAAGTCAGAGTAGATCACACCCAGAGGAACCGCCACAAGATTAACTTGCATGTTCTTGCATGTCAACAAGTTCTGGTCATCACTATTCAAATACAGAATATCCATATGAGTAAAGCCCATTATTGTCTCCAATGGTCAATTCGGTCCAATCATAATGTTCAATCTACAGGCTGGTTAGTACCCTCATGACAGCCGTATCCTCCATGATTGATTTTCTCTGTACTCAGTGGTGTAGTGCGATTTGTTTTAGCACCAGAGTGCACCCATGACACCTATGCATGCAGCTGAGCACACTTTAGTTTTCTCTTCTGTTGACGGTGATTTAACCATTACATTATCTAACGAAATCATTGTGAACTTTTACTTTTTAGCTGTTCCAAAAAAATGGATTTGATTTATGTATTAACTATTACCCAAAATACCAATAATAAGTCTTTTGGACATTGGACTTTGATTCATGGCTGTTGGTCCTAGTTTGTTCACTGACTTATTTAAAGACAAAAGAAAACAAAAAACAATTTTTGGACTTCCAGCAGCATAACTAGAAAGTGAGAGTCTCTGATCTGAATATGCATTTATTACTAAATATTCAAAAACAGTTTCAAAAAAGGAAGTTGCTAAAAAATATATAACAACCTATTTTGGAAGTGAAATGCTATTATGGTGAATTTTTTTGCCTTCATTTTCACCTCCGTTTACTGGTAAGACAGTTGTATCTCATGCAAGGAGACTGTCTTCCCAAGAAACAGGACCGAGAAGAAAAGAATTTGAGCAAAACAAGAGGAATCAAGTCTTGTATGTCTCCTACTTTCTACAAGTAGTCAACATTAGTTTCTAAACCAAGTCGTGTTTTTGCCTAAACCCAACCAAACCTTAATCAGAGTACTGTCACATCATAGAGCTGATGTATTTTTCAGCAGTAACTGATAATGGTTTTGGAGAGCACACAGAAACAACACCTGAAACAGCTGGCTCACGGTTGTTGCATTCACTGAAGACCTTTATGCCATTCTGCAATTTTTGAAACATGTGAATCATAATGAATCATAACTCCTCAAACAGCTGTTTATTCACCACTGTTTGGACTCTTCTAACATTGGCAGAGCTGGAGCGAGCTGACAATGCACAGTACAGCAGCTTGCCAGATCATTAGGTTAGGAGTTCCCCAGATCTCGCTCTTTCAGACATTATCAAAACAAACCACTCTGCAAAAGACACAAAGCTGGCAACTCTGTACAGACCACACTGGTGGCACTATGTGCAGAGTAAATGACAAGTCATTTGAGATCTGTAGTAATAGTAAGAACAATTCAGCACAGCTTTGACATTGGCAGGGACATGTTGGACTGTCTATACCCAATTGTACGCTTATGCCCATAGCACTATCAAAATGATCCTAATTAAAATTTGATTTCATTCACTTCCTAACTAGAAAGTGGAGATGAGCAACATATCCTCACTTTGGAGAATTCATCCCATCTTTCTGCCTTTGAGAGGACATTGAGGCCTCTCAAGAATACGAGCCCAAGAACTGTCCCTTCCTCTCTGCTTCTTATTCTGGTGGCGGTGTGTTGGGGGAGTGTGTGAGGGATTACTGCGCTCAGTACATTCATCAAGCTACTCAGGGGGAAAGCAAAATAGTGACAGACAAATATATTACAGTGTCATAGACATCACAGATGCCGTGCATAACAAGGCAGGACACCTATTTAAGACAAGGCAGAGTCGGTGCTGTTCAGATGAACCATGGCATTTCGGAAGAGTCTCTCTCTTGGGGAGGGGGGGTTGCCTGTATATGTATGACTATGTCACTGCATGTACAGTACCATTTTGCCGCACTTAAAATAAGAAATGTAATAAACCTGAAGGTATTTGACCATTTTGTAGACAGCAGTAAAAATATTCTTCCTTAGTCAACATTTATCACACCAGTGACACACAAAGTTAAACAAATTAGGGCCTAACATTTCCACATTTTCAATTTGTTAAAACAGTGTATAAGCAACCCAAATTTACACTGATTTTGCTGCCACTCTGATCTGATGATGTTGTGTTCTGTGATTCTTTCTGGTGGGTACGTGTCGTCTTTCAGCTAACATTAAGCTACTAGAAGTTACGAGTGCTCAGTGTTGTGCTCCAGGTCTTGATTCTGCTGAGCCTGCTGTGACGAAACTGTGAAATCTCAAACAAGATTGCTTGCCACTGCTGCTTTGTACAGTATTGCTTAATTTAGTTTTGTGTATTCTCATCATTCATTATTACAACGTACCATGGGATTCATTTAAATATAACAGATTTCAAATAAATAAATACATACATTTATATATTTTAGATAGTTGAAGCACATTTTTTCCAAATATATTCATATTCCATTTTGTATTCTTGAGGGAACAGCTTGCCTTTGCCTTTTACTGACTGCAAAGTATATTTTTATTGAGTCTGTAGGGTTCAGCTAGTTTCTTTTTGTGAAGTTCAACACAATTCAAAGATTCTCGTTAAATTAGGCCTCGCCATGGAAGACCATATTTTCAAAGGTCAATTCGAAGTTGTTCCTGTGCCATAAAGAATGTCCTTATGCGCAGGGAGGCAATATGAATTTTCTACATGACTTGCAATTGTTTTATATCTAATAGAGATGTACTACTATTCCTTTAAATACTGAGCATGTGTGATCAATTAAAAGGTTATATAACCACTGTTCCTACAGTAGCAAATCTACATATATTAGTCAACTATAACAGTGTGCTGTTTAAAATTAGCTAGTTATACAGTGGAGAGATAATTATCTAATTTGCTGTGCTGCTCAAAGGCTACTGGGAGCTCACAGCAACTTTTATGGTTGAAGGTTTTCCCAGATGTTATGCAATGCATGAGTTGACGTTGCAAATCAATCAGCACACCATAAATGTCAAGATGACGACACTGGGATGAAGCTGACAGGCTGACTGAGCTGCAAATCCTTTAGGTTGCAAAATCCAGTGGGTTCTGTTTTTTTTTTTTAAGTATGATGCTCAACGCCTTCTCTACACACAGCTACCCTGTGTCTGTAGTACAAAACTCTCTTTTTGTTTCTTTTTCCATCTCTCCCAAATCCCTCTCTTTCATCTTCCTCCTCAAGTTTCTAAGCTCTTAATCAGCCTTTTCTCGTCCTTTGATTTTTTTCTCTGCATCGTCACTTATCGATTAGTTGAGAGGGTGTGTGAGCGAGTGTGTATGCAGATTTGCATAGCAGTTAAAAACAGACTCAATTAATGGAAGACTTTTTTAATTAGCCCCGGCCTTGGGTTTGCTGTTGTTTCCCTCTCCTCTCCCCCTCTTTCAAGAAGCACTCATGTTTCAGCTTTGTTTTAATGAGCCTCACTTTCCATCTCTCGTTCTCTCTGGCTTTCTGTTGCTGCCGCCGTCAGCACCTCAGCTGGGCTCTTCTTCACAAAACAATATCGAGCCCTTACAGAGGACATGGCAACAGGGATCCTTGCACATTTCAATTATTTTCTTTTCTGTAAATAACCTGTTGTAGTGACTTTTATGTACCTACGGGGAGTCAAAGGTCATCACCAGGGGTCAGTGAGTGGCTACATGGATATTCACATCTGAGACCAGATACCATCTTTGAAAGGAAACCGAGATTACAGTCTCTCCCCATGTACAACAACATGTTATAATGTGACTGTAAAAGCTTGTAAGAGTTCCACACCTTTGTCACAAGATGAAATGAGTCAAATTACTTTAGTTATGCAGTAAATCTAATAGCAAGTAATAAACTTTGACCAGTTCTGAGGGGTAGGATGGTGGAATAGGGGATAAGCAGTTCAGAGAGTAACTTGGTGCCAGTCCATGCACTGCTTGGATAAAATCACCCAGAAATCAATTCTGTACTTCGCTGGTAACCAGTAAAGAGAGGTCAGTACTGGGGAGACGTGGTCTCTGTTCTTGGTACCAGTGCAATGAGTCTTGCTGCATTTTAAACCACCTGCAGGTGAGAGATAGCTGACTGACAGATTAATATAGAGAATTACAGGCCTCTTCACACAAGAGGAAAAAGCATGAACTGCAGCCTCATAATCTTTAATGGAATAGCATTATTTCAGTTTTGCAAGTTATTTAAAAGTAAAGAGTTTAAGGTATTTGCAAGGTTTCTTGTGTGGGGCATTCAATAATTGTGGTATTTGAGATTTCTACGGCCAAAAATTACAACCTCAGTTTAGTCTAGTTTAGATGAATGAAGGTTTTTGCCAACCAGAGGGAGGATTATACAGGTGGGTGTCATCAGCATAGCAATGGTCGCCGACATTATGTTGTTGCACTAGTTGGAGGCAAAGTACCTTGCAGGATCTAAAGAATGAAAATAGTATATTTGAATGAATGAATTTAAAGAGAAGACTGAATTATTTGTCACCATCAAGAGAGCAGATTCTGTGCTATGAAGTGTAATAAAATTTACTGAAATTTGTCCAATATGTTGAAATTGTCTAAGAAGTACATGAATTAGTTTAAAAATAAATAAAATACTGTGAGACAGCTGCCTCAGACCTCTCCTTCTCCGTTTAATATTTGGGCAGGAGAGAGGTTAGGAAGGCTCTCTCTTCCCTACCTGTCACTCGGTTTTTCAACAAACTCAACTCATGACCTGTCAAACTCTGAGCAATGACAAAGCAGAAAAAAATGCAGATAAATAATGGATTATATGATGCAGCTGGCACCAAGTAAACTGCTGTGTGGTGGATAAGTCTTTTTATTGATGAGAGGTGATGGAACAGTCTTTTTTTAACCCTTGATCCTCATGCTGAAAATGTAAAAGAACAAACACATCTTGTGTTGTCCCAGTCTTCACTTTAGATTGAATGGCTATTTCCAAACACAGAGGACTTTCTGTATTGAGCCAAAAGTAATTTTAGCAGACATTGGATGCAACAGCAGATGTATCATTTTATTGTTGGGAGAACAACAAATAAAAACTACCTTAAAAGTTATCCTGAAAAAGGGTACCAAAGGTACTGCAATGCCAAAAGCACTGCTGTAAAAGTTAAGAATTAAATGTATAGGGGAAATTCTAATGACTCCTGCTGTGTTTATTGCAGAAAGTCTGTAACCTCAGCCAAAGGCAATTTGTTAAGGAAAAAACTTCCTACATTTTTAAGCTACATATTGTTGCAACCACCAAGTTACCAACTTTTACTTTAATCTGAATGAGGCCATGGAGCCCTTTCATAACTGCTGTATACACACTAAATTTGGAAAGGATAAAAACAATCTTGTGGTAGAATGTGTGTACTATGGAAACTCCCTACCATTTGTGAGAACATTTGAGAACGAGGACATTTTAGATGGTGAGATGGTGAATTGAAACCAAGTTGTAGAAATAAAATGGGAGATGCATCATTATACACATTTAACTTCACTTCATATCAAACCGGCAGTTTTGATTGTTACTGTGCTTGTGAGTAATAACTATTCTACAATGGTAAAATATGTAAGGTAACTCAAATCTCAGGGCAAATTCTGCTTGGTATTTCATCACTGCCATCTTATCATCACATCACACTCCCCTGAGCTCAGAGGACAGGGCTGGACAGCTGTTGAACGTCAGGCTTACCTTTCCCTGATATTAAGCATGTATATACTTCCTCTTAACCTTAGCCACATTAACTAGGCAAACTGATGAAATTATCACTACAGATCACGTAGTTTGCGAGTTTGGAAGCAAGATCAAGTTGTATAAAAAAGAAAAGTTTCATTGGCACAAAATAAACATGATTATTATATAAAGAGGAACTTTATAGGAACTTTTTACTATAACTATCAGGTATTAGACTTTAATTTCTTGTTTTCACTTGTTTCATTACTCAGTTGCTTCTTTCTGGCCATTTCTGCAGTAGTTTGACAGAGATCTGCATGCAGTTGAGATTTATTGGGATTTTTTAATGCAGTATGCAAATTGTGATTTGTTTTTTACTTTTACACTTAAAACTAACTCCTTTTCTTTTGCTAACATTTATTCAGCAATGGCTTGCTAACATCAATGTATTCTAAGGGTAAATTGAGGAAAACAGGGCATATCAATGAAAAAAGGTTTTATGCGTGTACTATTTTAGTTCATATATAAATTTTTTTGTTTGTGTAATATTGCTGATGTTAACTTTTAATAAGAATCACATTCACACTGTTTTATAAATGAGGCCCCTGGTCAGCTGCATTATGCCACAAATGTGGCCAAATGTGTATGCGTGTGTGCATGTGTGTGTGTGCGTGCGTGTGTGTGTGTGTGTGTGTGTGTGTGTGTGCATTTCCCAATCCGTAATGATGTCACAACCTTAGTGATAACAAGCTGCTAAAAGTGACATGCCATCAGTTGGCATAGCTCTGATGACAGAATGGCACTGGCGGTCTCACACATACATGCAGACACACACACACACACACACACACACACACACACACACACACACACAAAGAAACAAGGTAAGCCGAGGCCTGATGGAGTGAGTTTGGACCTTCATCCCAGAACTGGTGGTTCACCCCACCGTCCCCCCTCCGAAACCCCCTAACAGCCAGCGTTCACCTTTGATCAGGACCTAAAATGGCAGCGCTGGCTCAGCTGACATGTCAGACAGCTGCCAATTAGATCAGCTCAGCCTCAGGCGACTGGATTTCAGCCTAGCAGCTACCCAGCTTGTTTTCCATACAGACAGTGCCTATAAAGAGGTGTACAGAGATTCCTGCCCACTCTAATCACGGTTTCTGCTGTCACAGGGACTGATATTTCCAAAACTTCTTGAGAATTAATATTTATCATTGCCAAGTGCACTTGTACATGAATGAATAAAGCTGTACATTTCAGATGTGTCACTTTTCAGACCTCCAATAAATTATAAATTAACTCACACATATCACTCTGTTGGACCAGATTTCCTCATGGTGGATTGGGTCCATATATAACAGGACACTCACCACTCTGCCACCTCCAAATGTGACTGCTGTCATCAGCACTGCAACAGAAAAGTGAAAGTACTGTATATACAGTACCATTCAAAAAGGTTTAGAATCACCTGCCACAAAAGCTTGATTCGATACAGTCAGATATTTCTGCATGATCTTTCATGCTTTTAGGTGGTAAAATGTCGTAACAAATACTTGTTTTCTGATGAAAGATCTGCAAAAAAGTAGTGTTGTAATCTACAAGAACTAAATGTGTTGTGGTTTAAACAGACACCTGAAAGGCTATACAGGGGGAAAATATGTCTGAGCAACAGTTGAGTAAGAATATAGAGAATAAAGATCTCAATCATTTGTAAAATACATTTTAGACATCAAGTTGCCATTTGTTACACCACTGGAATGGGATCCACTGCACAAGAAGAGGGCCTAAAGAGAAAAGGGCTCCCAAAATATTTAGAGTCCAGTGGCACCAATGTTGTTCAGTAATGGTGTAAATATGCTTTTAGGCAAAAAAGCCCTTTCTGTAGCCAGCTTTTGGTTGTTCATGGTGAAATACTGTGCAAAAAGAGTCAAAATGAGATGCTACCCACTCCCCATGTATAAAGGACTCATTCTAAGGTAATGAAAAGAGAACAGTTCTATTGTTTCAGGTGACTAAAAACCCATATCCTGCACACCAGCATTATCTTAAAGGAATGTGCACATTAGAAAAGGTCTGGAAAAATGTATGTCAGTGATAGGAATGGATAGGAAGAACTTCTATCATCTGCAAAACCTGCAACAAAATGATTGATACAGCACACAAAGCAGTACGAAGATGCAGCCAGATGGCAGCAGCTATATCTGAAGTGCCCTATGGGAACATTGCAAGTCACAGATAATTTTACAACATAGTCCTGCAGAAGCCAAAGCCTTGCTAGGTAATTAGGAAATTTTGTCCAATAAAAAGCTTGATGGATGTTTACAGATAACATAGCGTTATTAGTTTGTATTTAAACAATTTTACCCTGCCTTTAATGGCTGTTAATGTGCCGTTATTAACAGAATATTGCAGTTCCAGAAATGTAAGAGCAGAACATGCAGGTTAAAAAATGTCATACTAAAAAAAATTTCATACTAAAATAAAATATATAAATGAAAATAAAAACCTCTCTCTATTATTGCCTGCTTGAAAATAAAGGTCTATATAAAAGATCTACACAGGCTGTCAGACATCAAATCTACTCAGTAGCCAGAATTAAGGAATCTTCCGCACTTTTACAAGTCTAAAGCCAGATGCTGCATTTGAATGCACGTGTTGAGTTAACCTTTTTAATTTGCCTATGGTGAAAACAAGCATCAGGTTCAGCAATGGCTACAGAGGTAGCAAGAGGTATGTAATGCGTTACTTATGCCATGTCATCAGGGCACTTTAACCCTCGCAAAGAAGCTCTGTTTTTGCCCAGAGGACAACAATACTCTTGACAGAACTGGATTCTGGAGACATTATCTGTACCCAAATAACATGTTAGCGTGACCTTTCAGAGCCATTTGTGGCTAAAGAGCCTGCAGCTACAGCAGTGAAGTGAGCCATAGACAGGATTATTATAAAGCCTTTTAATATCCTTGTCACACAGTTAAGGTCTTTCCCAAGCTTCCCCTCCTCGTGTCTCTGTTTGGCTGGATTTCAAAACCATGCTGCAAGCTGTGCTGGAAAGGAACAATCTGCCAAAACGCTGAAGTAATTTATTAAAGATTGATGTTTTTTAGAGTTGCCTTGACTTGGCCTTTTATAAATCAACAGCAATCTTATTTTGTGAATACAGATGCAGAATCCAGAGAGCCTAATCAGTTTTTTCACTGAATGTTCATTTTTCAGTGGCAGCCCACAGCCAGACTAAGTCACTGAACATTACGAGTATATTCTAACATTCAAGTTTCATAAGCAAGAAAGCTTTAGACATTAAATAGTCATATATTATGCAATGTGCACCTTTTCAGGTTTATTAACATAGTGTTAAAAGACTCTTTTGCTTGATCAGAAAATACATGTTGCTCCCAAGGGGTTACCACCTTTAGCTAAACAATCTCTGCCCACAGAAAGTGCAATTGTTATTTCCTGATTAGAACCAACACAAATGTCTTGTGGCCTTACCATTATCTGGGATGTGATGGCCCTTTGGGTTATATGTGTTTTTGAGAAAAATAATATCACATATTGACTAAAATGTTTTAACCACAACTGGAAAGTTCTCTCTGGCAGACGGGCTGGTAGAAATCTGCATTCAAAGTTGAACCTCGAGGTCAGATTAAAAGTAGCTGTCTGTGACTTGAGCTCTATCTTGAAAGCTGTGATTGTCATTTTTGATAGTTTAATGTATTGTTAACATATTGCATGGCTATTGTGGCTAGCTTCATTTTTAGGGACCAAATGCTAGATATATGCTAGAGTTTGAAATATTGTTAGAAATGTTGATATTTTGGCTCATTTTGAGTTTGACCACAAGAGACTGAAGACTGAAGAGCACCAGTAGCTAAATAGGACTGAAAAGCCTCCATGTTTTCTATCATGGGTCTCCATGCACACAAACGTAAAGTACACCCGTATGTACTTTTTATTGAATGTTAGCATGTTATATTGCTTTACTGCCATTCAAATTACCTTGAAACTAACGGGCAACTTACCACTATAAACTCGAGTCCCTGACTCTGTGAAAGCATAGTAAACTTCCCTAAAGACAGAAAACCCAAAGGATATTAAAGGCCATACCCACCCCAGACACAGCTTGTTCACACTTCAATGATTTATTGACGAAAAAGCTTACTGGTTGGTACGGCCAGGCAGACAGGTAGGAAAACAGACATTTAACAGGGAGTGGCAGATTCAAGTGCTGGTTGGGGTTTGGGTGAAAAAAAAGAAAGGGAAAACACAGGAAGTGGACTGATGCAAGGCTCTGTGTTTCATTTGTCAGATTTGTGTGTCTTGACATCAACCTATCTGAGTGGGGTACTGTGGTAATGGTGTAGGCATCAGTACACTGATGACACAGCTTTCCATTGCGGAAGCATAAAAAATCCAAAACTTTGTCATCCAAACAATTGCAAGGTCAAGTCGCGGTGCAGAATGCCCACATTGACAGCAGCATGGGACAACACAATATATAACACTGTCCTCCAACTGTGGAGAAATGGCTTTTAGTTTCACTGTAGCCATTTGTTTAGAATAGTGAACCATCAGATGCATTTTTTGGATGGGAAAGAATATCATTGATGGCTTTAAAATAAAGAGGGGCTTTGTAGGTGCAACAGATAGAGTCACACATATTACTTCAACAGGAAGGTGTGGCATTTTATAATCCTGCAGCGTGACAATGACCATAAATTCAGATAAAACCATACAGTAACTGTTAGTATAAGATAAAGAACTGAAACAAATAGCAATTATGCAGTGTGCTTTTGGAAGACTAAAGCATAGGAGAAGTGCCTGAGTAAGCCTTAGACTACATTAAATTCAAACTTATGTAAATGTTTATTCAATCTCTAGAAAACACGTGGTTTTCATTTCTTTAACAAATCTTGACATAGTTCAATTAAAAGCAATCTCATAAATTCCTCAACATTGTTATATGAAATCCAGTAGTTTACAGTATACAGCGAATTAAGCACAGATAGACCTATGGTAGTCATCACGCATTAAGATCTTACTATGACTGATCATGAGAGAAAATTGAGAAAACTGGGGAGCAAAATCTTACAGTGGGTTGGCTGTGCATGTATCTTTGCTGTGAAGACAGACACAGTTGGTAAGCTGGTAGTCGACCTATGGGCAAAAACAATGGCATTTATACGCTCCTGGCCAAAAAGATGGGTAGAACTGGGACACTTTGAACATAATTGAATGCTGGGGGGTGAGGCTGTCCATCCTTGATGAGTTGGGCAAGAGAAGGAAATCACTGACATTTCATGGCGGTGCTTAGTGGCCTACATCTGCAATAGTGCTTAATTATCACTTTCTTTCAGCAATCTTTTAAAGTAAACTAACAAACAGATTCCATTTGTTCTTCCTTGTCAGTTTGTCTCTGTGAAATTAATGCCAACACAGCTTTCAAGTATGTACATTATGAGCATTACAAATGGTGTTTGATTCTGAACACAATGCTTGTTTTGTAAAACTACAGAACAGTAAGCACGCCATTTATTACAAAGTGCTTTGGGCTTGTTATAAATCAATTGGTAGTTAAACTATTGCTGGTAATAGCTACAACATAGCATAGCAGTGCTTGCTACAAAAGAGGCAGTTACATTCAAAGGGCTTTCCAGAGAACGGGACTGGAGTCCTGCTTGGTTTCTAGTCGCAACTGCTGGCCTGACACATCTGTCAGCCAGTTGTCTCTATCCAGAATATGGACAAGCTATATGAGTCCAGAATATGTGGCCTCATATAGGAAAACATGGCTGTGTGCCAAGTTTGAAATCCAAGAACCAATTTCTAGAAACAGTCAAATATTTACATCTTTTATTACAAATTCAACTAATTGTTAATGTTGAATTTGTGGTTATAAACAAATGTTGCAGTCCCTATAGCACCCTTGGCATCTTTACTATTAACTTAATAAGTAGTTGAGCTGGCAAATGATAGGCAAGAATGCGCTTCCTTCACACTGAATTTCTGTGGAATGACAGGAGACAAGTCTGAGGGCATCTGGTGGACAGCTATAGAATATCGCTGAAAGTGGAGATGTGGGTCCAGAGAGGGACAGAAATATGGACACTGTGACACAAAAGGTAAAGTCAAGTAAAGTACTGTAGAACTGTATTAAGCATAATTATAATTCAAGTACAAAGTAATTTTCTACCACTGGTATTGAGGTTGTTGCTGATTGCCATGTATGCCACTATGTGTATGTGTGGACTGGAACTGAATATTATTACTCAAGCAAGGTACTTTAACTGAATAGATTTATTTTATGCTTTTTAAATCTACTTCAGTAGACTTCCTTAGATAGATTCCCACCTCTTTCTACTGAAGAGTTTGAGGCTGTGCTGAACTGCATGTCACCTAAAGGCTTAAACACCATAGACATGGGGTCTATAGCTAAGTGTTAATGTGAGTCCCAGTGACTCACCTGGTGATACAATATTCAATTACCCATGATGCACTGCTGGATTTCACACTGCACTATGAGAGAGTCTTGTACAACATGCTACAATTTCTGAGTTAATTAATTTCAATTCTAAACATCCTACAGCTCTTTGGGGCCCTGTGCCCTCCCCCTCCCCAGTTGGGGCCCCATGCTGTTCCATACCTTGCTTAATGGGAAAGTCTTTCCCTAAAAAAATACATATTAATACTTTAAAGAGAGTCAAAGTGAGCGGTGAGGCCATGAGCTTAGAGGTCCACCCACTTGATATGCGAACTCTGTGACTGCCGATACGCTCCTTCCCATCCAGAGATCAATATATGACTGAGAGCAGAAGGCAAACTTTACCCCAGGCAAGTGCATAATCAATAGCCATGTGGGTTCTTGCTAATTAAACTGCCACATTAATATATCTCTCACTGAAATCTACCTCTGGACAAGAAGGGCGAAGGAGAGGTTGGAAGGGTGAGATGATGAGATCAGATGGGAAAGGGAAGAGAGGGGAAATAGCTGAAGAGAAAGAAATGGCCTGAGGGAGACCATGCCAGGAAAGAAAAGTGTGATTTTAATTATCTGATTAATGGCAATTATACTCCAAAGTAAAGATTCATTACAAAAGAAAGGTAATTATTAATTAATGTATTCATTCATTAATATTTTATTTATCCATCATTGGGGAAATTCAATATTACTGAGGCCGGCTAATATAATTACTTGTATAAACAAAACGAGTGACCAATCTTTTTTTTTTCCTAATTCTTTTTCTTATGTCTTTATTCCTGAAACTTAAACTATGAACACTGTAAAAACACCAACTTTAAAAACATCAACTGGAATAAATAAGGATTACAAAGTGGCATACATATATTACAGGCATAAAAGAGACCTAAAACTTGTATGCTCTAGCACTATCCCTTCATGACAGGAAGACAAAAAGGATCACCTGGTGAGTCCAGGCAGGGGGAAAGCAGAGGTTCAGAACATGTGAGATTCTCACATGGACCACTCCCCAGAGTACGCATTTTTCCCAGTGTCTCCAATCAAGTGCAAAGCGAGCAGTGTAATGCATTACATCTTTTTTTCATCTTCTATACCTGCACACCTTCTTGCTGTGAGGTGACAGTGCTAACCACTACACCACTATGCCACCCAATGCATTACACCTCCCAGCATTAAATCTCTCCTCTCTAATCCCTTTTTGTTTTTTGGTTACAATTACTTTCTAACAAATAATTACAATTTACCACATACATCTTATTATCCCATGTGATATTTGATATAATATTTTGGCCTTTTCAACTACTGAAGAGTATAAAAAAAACATGATAAATCCACTGAGTAATACCTGTATGGACAGTGTGATGGGCAGACAGACAGTGGTTACACACACCATCAGACAAGTGAGTTTACACATAAAATCAATACATATGTAAGCTGTGAATAATTTGTTGTTCATCTGTTAGTTTAGCAAATATTTATATTTGCCACGTCATACCTGAATTATGATTAATCTGACAGTTCAAAAAGAACTTCACCACGTCGTCACTGAACCATATTGTCACGGGAGTGTGGTTCCACCTGCAACTCCCCCCATTGTTCCTGCAGTATCTAGTGTAAATAACTACCCTATGGCACTTACCTCCATTCTGACCAAGTGCTTTGACACACTGGTCTTAAGCGCATCAAAAACAACATCCCAACCAGGTTGGATGGTTGAATATAACAGCACCTACATCATAAGGCTGTTAGTTGATTTAAGCCCAGGATTCAATGCAATCACCCCATGAAACTGTTTTTAGTACTCCTTACAACTGCATAGAGACAGACACCAGACATTTCAGACTGGCACTCACGTCTTCTCAACTGTAGTGTGCAACACTGGAGCCCCTCAGGGCTATGTGCTCAGCCCCCTCCTGCTCTCGTTGTACTTGAGTGTATAATAATACACAATAAAAGCAAGAAGGTTGTGGTGCTGGTGGTGTAGTGGTTAAGTGTGCACACATGTTAGAGGCCTGAGTTTTGGTGCAGTGGACCCCGGTTTGAATCCCGGATGGGGTCCCTTTGCTGTGGATCTTCCCCCTCTCTCTACCACCTTTCCTGTCTCTCTAAAGCTGTCTGATCTGCAAAAAATACAATAAAGGGTCTAACCCACCAAAAAAGATAAAGATATACAGGCCTATACCTTCTCCAAACCCCAGAAACAAATTGAGACTGTCCAACTTCACATCACCACGAGTGCCAGAGAAATCCACTCAACAGTGTCTTATTAGTGGCCTCACAGTAACCATGGTTCCACACAAAATATCCATCAATCTGGCACATTTAGCTTTTTAGCTGATTTTACTGTAACAGCTGTTTGTTTTTTCACCTCCTGTCTTTTTGGCTTTTTAACACTGTTTAAAGAAGATCTGTCTTAATTGGTAGGGGCCCCTCATACCCTTGTTAACAATAGAAATGTTAGGTTGGCACAGTCTGTCTCAGGCCCAGGCAGTGTTCGGCTCTGAGGCTGCAACTGCCAGATTATCCCATGCAATGACTGAAGACCATACTGTAACTTGGTCTCCACACATGAAAAATGAAGAACTCTGTGACCACTAGCTGGTTTGGCTTGGCTAGTGTGGCCATTCCTTCCTGAACTTTACAATGCCCAGCCAGCCCTTGATACTGATATGTGAAATTACATGAATGTACAGTGCCATTGTACAAATATGTGGTCCAATTTACCAGCATACTCCTAGGAACAAGGGCAGTGAGGAAGGGAGCCAAAAAATTGGAGGCTATTTTTTTTTCCTAGGCGTTCCCTAGTAAGTCCTACATGGAAGCGGAATAAGAGAGAAGTGGGGAATAAGAATGGAGACGGGGGGCAGAAGTGGGACTGGTGGATTAGTGTAGAGAAGGTGGGGCAGCTGAGGAGGCATTAATATGTAATTTATTGATGAGGAATAGAATATGCGGACAGAGCAGAGTGTAGGCGAGGCGAAGTCTTCGTTCCTTAGAAGTCCCTTACGCCAGCAGTATGCGCCTTTCCATTTACGCACTTCATACATACTAATACAGTCTCTCTCACACACACACATACACACACACACCAACCTCAATTCCTTCCAGCCATCCCCTTCTTCCTCTGCTTACCTCTTCTTTCCACACAACATTCAGGGACTCATCTGCATCTTGGCCTAAAAAACTGCATTTGTCTTTCAGAGCATGGTCATGTGAAATTCCATCTTCAAAGGAATAATTTGACATTTTTGGAAATACACTGATTTGTTTTAGAGTTGTGATTGATGGTAAGATTGATGCCAGTGTCATGTCTCGTATTAGAGCTAGCTATTCAATTAGCGAAACTAAGCTTGAAGATTAAGGGGACTTTGTTGGAAATACCTAAACAGTGACCACTACAGAGCTTGCTATTGATAGTGTTTCTCACAACTACTTGAAAAAAACATGACACACACACTAATTTGTGTAGGTGTGTATGTATATTATTTCCTTGAAAATAAGAAATTATTATAGCTGAAGCATTATTTACAGCAGTAAACAACTTTGGTACGACAGAGCTTCTGTCAAGAAGGTTACATTTCAGCAGTGTTGAAATATGTGACAGCACTGTTTCCTGGTAATTCCTTGTGCACACAAAGACTATCTGAATCCAGTGCCATTAACAATGAAAACTACCATACAGAGATTTCATCACAGAACATGAATGCTTTAACTGACTATGACTGAAAGACCTAGTGCCAGAACATTGACGTAATTGTTGCAGTAAATGCACAGCCACAGTACAAATATGTCAGAATATATGTCAAACAACAGCTTGGATTCATTTACAAACAATTGTATCTTTCACTGATAGACACTATTGTCACCATAAGTCTCATAAATGCACAGAAACTGTAATAATGATAATTTTTGATTAAGCAAGACAGAAAGCAAAAGAAGAAGGAAAAGGAGGAAGAAGTCAGCAAGCAGGAGAGGAGGAGGCTGCTAATTGATTAGCTACAGAGAGAAAGTCAGAGGCTTCATTTGCCAAAGTGCTGCTGGGGGTGTAAGCCCCCACCACCCCTCCCTCCTCGTTCACAAAGGGATGGAGGCAAGACACAGGCAACTGATACACTCTGTTAGGCCTTATCAGGACCACTGTGATCAGCTGCACCTCCAGGCCTATTCTCTGTAGTTTAACAGCACCACAGTGAGAGCTAATGTGTGCATGTGTGTGTGTATGAATGTGTGTGCGTGTGTGTACTGAAGCTCATGCATGTCTGTAACACAATAACTCTGTGTTAATATGAACGTGTGTTTGTGTTAAAGAGATAGGGTAGAGAATATGCACATACTTACAAGTGTGTTTATGTGCGTTTGTATATGCATTGTGTGTGAACTAAGGACGAGGTGAAAGCATCACAAGCCTTTTTCCCAGAGAAAATGACCTACTATTTATGATTAACATCAGCTCTGGAATAGATAGTGGTATGTGTGTGTTGTGTGTGTGCGTGTGTGTGTGTGTGTGTGTGTGTGTGAGAGAGAGAGTGTTTGGCTTCATTTACACCACAGTGACAGGAGCTGCATTATCATTTCCACCCACACACATTCCTCACAATAGCAACGTTAATATTAACACCTTATGTAATGTTGGCTTTAAGCTTCATTTCTCTTCTGGAAAAATTAAAGCTGCATGCCACGTTTTTTTTTTTTTTTTTAATCAGTTTTATGTGCCCTAAATGGCACACTTCCAAAAAGGAAGGTGCAAGCATTGCTGGTGAGCTGTGAGGCTGTCACCCATATGACCCCAGATAAGTAGGTAACCTTTGTGTAAGCATTATAGCCTCCATTTTTGAAGATGTATACAACGAAACAGAGTGACAGTGCTTCATAACAACCATATATCATATTTAAACTGTGCCACGTTTCTTGAGCAGATCAAATCTGACATCAAATGAGCTAAAAGTAAAGATTACCAAGAAGCATTGGACCCAGTTTACAGTTGTTATTCCTCACATTTAAATACACAAACACATGGATGGATCACATCCATGAACTACGATGGAGACAAAAGTGTAATTGCAGATACTGCTTCCCATTCATGTCGCTCCCTCTCCCGCACGGGGATACAAACTGCTTGTTGCACTCTATTTCATCATTTTTGTTAAATTAGCTGGGGACGCTTTTCAGGACGTCTAGATTCAGTGTAACTAGCTGCTATTATGACATAGCATGGCAGACTGTGTAAGTGGGAATTTCACAGACCGCTTACTAACCTGGACTTCTTCTGCTATGATTGTTTTTTTTTTGGATGTGGTTAAGCTCCCCCTTTAAGTTAAGCTCTTTAACCCCTTATCAATTCTTTTAATATAATCCAGCATTTTATAATCCATAACTCTTGAAAACATCATGAAGTTGCAACAAATTTTGCAAGAAAAAAATGCACATGGTTGTGGAAAAGCACTGACACTTATTGACACTGAATTATTTACGAGGCTCTATCTGAGACACTGAGTAACATCAACATTATGTTCAGTGGTGAACAATAAAAGAAACGTAGATAGATTGAGAGGCTTCCACTTTCAAATGAAACCAAACTGGAGGGTGAATGGAAGGTAGCAAAAAAAAAAACAGCTCAGTTCATTATCAGGACTGTGTAATAACATCCTGCTTTCTTAAGATTTATTCAGACACAGATCATAACACTAGTTTCAGGTTCTGCATGAAATCTCACACGGAGACAATGACTAAACAACAATTGATAAGATTCCAGACTTAAAGTGAACAAGCTTTCATCACTTAATGAAATCAATAAAAGAAAAACTCATTGTGACCCCTTAGACTAGAGCACACCAATCAAATCGGTGACATGGATTATGGTGCATTTGCACAGAAATTGTAGTGACTAACTGTTGCTTTTAAAACACAGAAATCAAATAGTTGCCGACAGTTGAGGACTTCGGGTCATTCATATTATGGAAACTGTTCTCTCAAGAAACACAACAGCAGTGGTTTCAAGTCAGAAATGCCAAAGACTTGTAGAACCAGTGTTGTTTTTGGCGGCCATTTTAGATTTTGTCTTAGTTTTAATCTTTGGACGAAAAAATGCTTATTGGTTTTAGTCACATTTTAGTGATTTCTCTATGTGATGGTTTTAGTCCAGTTTTAGTTGACAAAAATGCTAAATGTTTTTAGTATAGTTTTAGTCAACTTTTGCCCAGCTGAGCTTTTGGCCAAATTTCTGCTTATTTTCGCTTTTTTTCCCCTACTCATTTTTCCCTTATATTTCTCACAAGCTAACTGAGAGGAGGTGAGGTACAGATTAATCCCGCTGTTTTTAACCTGACTTTACTGAAGAACAACTGATCCAGGAACTGTGCCATGTAAACAACCTGTTCTTTAAGCCCGCCCACCCTGACCATTAGCCAATCAACATAGAGCATTACCACTCGCTTAATGCCAATCATTTGATTGGATGATTTTTTTTTCCTCATGGCTGAGGGCTCATGCCCAGATTGCCCATATGATCGATCCAGATGTGCCACCCATTAACATTTTCGTCCAGTCTCGTCCCATCAACGAAAACTCACACAAGGCTCTTCATGAGAGCCACGTTTAGCTTGTCATCGTCTCGTTATCGTCATGAAAAACTTAAACCCCATAGAGCAGGGGTGGGCAATTATTTTTTCCATGGGGCCATATGAGAAACAGAAAATATTGTGGAGGGCCGGGCCAAAAGGCTGAACTCAATTTTGCATAACATTAATTGTATTTCTTTATAAAAAGCAGTAAATGGCATTGTTTTGACAAGCTGGTATAAGTAGGCTATATGTTATAATTAAGCAATGAAAAAGTGAGGTTGCCTTAGAAAAAAATCCTTTATTCAATCAAATTTCCCAAACCAATGGCAAACAAAATATGAACTTTGTTTGTTTTTTTTTTACTATTTATGACTTATATTAGTGAACATTTTTGGTCACATTCATTCCAAAATACATTCTGAGTTTCAAATACTGTTGGCAAGAGGTTTTTAGCATACTAAGGACATCACAATATTGTCTTTGTGCACCAAACAGTAAGCAAGACACATCATATTATAAGTCATTGAACATCACTGAACTGTGATTTTGAGAAAAAGGCTTCCAAAGAAAGTGTCCCAGTTCACTGCTAGTTGGTGCCATTACATGCCTACATTTGTAGCCTAACCACCCAAGTTCTTTTTTCTTGCTCAGTGAGAGAAATCTAGTCTCTGCTGGGCTTTAACGAGTGCATCAAAGTCAGGTTGAATGTTTGAGGTGGAGATGCGAAGCACAG
>JAOXYL010000045.1:19827862-19844194 GCA_028564955.1 Terapon puta
CAATTTTTGTTGAAATGCCTGCATTCGGCATCTACCTTTCTTTTTTTAGCAGAACCGGACATTTTTGTGGGCTAAAGTCACTTGCTTGTAACAAGGAGCTAATCATCTTGATATACCTATGCGTCATTACCTACGTGAATAAAAACAATTTCAAAATAAAAGCACTGCTGTTTTAGTCCATGCATGAGGTAAAATGAGAAAATATGTTTATTTTGTAATTTCCAGTTAACCATACGCGGGCCGGTCAAAGCCAACCAAAGGGCCGTATGTGGCCCGGGGGCCGTACAATGCCCAGGTCTGCCATAGAGTAATCTTTGTGCCAAAGGACACTAAATGACACCATGCATCCATGCAACAATTTTTTGACTCTGCTGCCCTCTTGCAAGCCGCAGAGAGGTATCAGCTTCTTTCCTCGAGCTATGAGACTTCTCAGTTCACGTATGCTACGTACCGCTTTGACTGGGAAAGAAAAAGGCTCCACTTTCATTTCCCAGTGACCATCAATGGTTTTCAGACTGCTCAAACATAGGCTCGAGGCACAGTGGGTGAGTGAGTGTTGCAAAGCATGAACACAAAATCACTGTTGTGTATTTCTCTAACACATTTGAGTTTGGTCAAAGGGCAGGGATTTTTAAATAGGCAGATCTCCCATACCCTACATTCAGCATTCATGCAGCTGAATTATTTTACTGCACTCAGTCCAAGGGGATAAAAAGAAGATGCTGACAACAGTTTTTCAATGACAATAGGAAGTCCGGTAGAGCGCATTGTATGTGGCCCTTTAAAAGTCTCAGTTTACCTGACAGTCTGACATGCCTGCACATGTACATATAGAATAGTTTAGAATATACACATTTCTGGAAGGTCATTTTAGCCACTTTTCTTCTAACAAATTCTCTGATTGATAACTTCAATTCAAAACTTCAGATAACAGATTTTATTTGGTGCTTCCACAAATTTCCTCTCCTCTCTCTACTAAGCTCTTGTTGTCTTTCCTCTTCCTCTCTCACAGAAAGTGAAGTGCTCAGTGGTCATCCTACCCTGGCTTTTCTCCCAGAACACTGATTTGACAGATGGGATTCAGACGCCAAAATTAAAAGAGGGCTTCCTGCTGCAATGAGACATACTCAGCTAAAAGCTATTTTTGATACTTTAGAATTGAAAGTGGGAAGTTCATAGTTAGGTGATTGATGTGATAACTTGGTTAAAGTATAAACAGCTATGCTGTGTAGTTTATTTATGTTTCTTGGCTGTAATTTTTTATGTAAACAAGTGAAGAGTATTCTCAGTGGATGGATGAGCAACTACATTATCATAAAACATTTGGTTTCATTTAATTTCTTATATCAACAAGATGACAGGTGTAGATCACAATCTGGCAGGTGTTCACACTTGTGAGCTGACAGATGACATATTAGTCTCTGAACACTAAAGAATATGTATGTATGTATGTATGTATGTATGTATGTATGTGAAGAGTATTCATATATATTTGGTGTTTTGATGATGGTGATGAAGAGCTATGTCTGACAGTTCACTACAAAATCTCATAGAAGTTCACTTGGTCTGAGATCTGATGACTGTGAAGGCCATAGCATATGACTCACATCATTTTCATTCAGTGACCCCTTGTGCTTTGTGGATTGAGTCACTGTCATCCTGAAAGAGACCACTCCCGTCAGGATAGAGATGTTTCATCACAGGGTAAAGGTGATCACTCACAGTGACACTTTACTCTGAAGGAGCAAGTGGACCTAAACCATGCCAGAAAAATGCAAACGAGTAAAACAGGGTAACAAGATCCCCTCACTGTGGCTCACGAGTTTAGCTGTTTCCTCTTATAAGTCACTCATCTGTATATGGGAGATTTTTATGTGAAGCAGCAGGTTTGCAACCTCTATATGTCATTCAGAGAGTCCAGGACAGCTGGCTGGTTTCTTCGACTATTGTTAACAGTGGGAAAGTGTCTCAGCTTCCCACATCTGGTCAAGACAGGAGCAGGACTTTTTGTCTGTGTTTTATTCTGCAATTTTGCTCCCCGGTGAGAATATTCATATAAAACCTGGCTCTGGACATGCTCAGCAAAAGCCAAGTGACTGTGTTCAGAATACATCCATAGTCTGTGAACAAGTCGTGGGCTTGTAGCGCTTTAATCTTCGCTTGGTGTCCATGGCGCTGATTGAGGTGGAATCTTGCCATTGTGGAGCTGCGGCTTTGATCAGCAGATCTTCATTCAATTTCACTCCTGACTCGCATGACTGTAGCCAGGGAGACCCCGGTTCAGACTTGCAGCTTTATGCCTCATATCAACGCTGGTGTCCCCTCCTCCATTTGATCTATATGTACTTGAAAAAGAGTAGACACCCACTCAGGTGTGGGCTCAGAGGGGAGGGGGGGGGGGGGGGTCACCCATTGAACAAACAACCTGTCTAAAACTGCAAACTATGAAATTTACACTAAAATAATATATCATACAATGTAATTACTCAATACATGAAAGATGGTTTATCCACTCTTAACTAATACTCCTCTCCCCACAGTCTGGTTTTATGGGAAGAGACTGGGAGGGGTGGATTGTTTGGTGCCACGACATGTGTCACCTGCATCTGAATCACCCAATGGCTACATTCAGTTGCAGTAGCTAGGTTTCAAACAGTAGAGAGCAGTAACTATGCATGTTTTTCAACAAAATAGGTAGAAATGAAATATTTGGATCTCAATCCATCAACAACACTACTAAACACTCAAATCGTCATATGTGTTGGGTTTTAGCAGAAAAAATTAGCCTGGGTATCCACTTGCTATTCAAATCAGATGTATGGGTAAGAGGTTTTCTTGCAATATTTTCTTTTTTGCATCTTCATTACTGTGCATCCTGTTGGACCAATGCCAGCAACATTACAGTGAAACCAAGTGAGATTCATTTCATGAATACATTTGGACAGAAAACCATTAGATGGTCATCACTGTAACATACTGACCAAATGTGTGTAGAAGTTTGATTGATCAGAAGTTTGATTGTAGGTAAGCTTCAGCTCTGCTCACAGAGAATGAGCAGAATCTCTTGATCTTGATGCCCAAAAGACTTAAACATCCCACTGTGGTAGATGCTCTTTTATTTAGAGCCATCAAACATCGGAATATACTTCTATCTGAGCCCAAAACTCACAAATCTTATCTTATTTCTTCTCACTGTCAAAAACATTAACAATGAGAAAACAGTCATGTCGATCACTTTGACCATAATTTTGGATTTTTAATTAATTTTTTAATTAAAATTTTGTAATGTAAAGTAAGTTTAACGTCATACGGGATGAATAGTCTGGTATTTATATTCCAACGTGTGCTTGTAGGGTTCCCTGTATATCTGTAAGTTTAAACAGACTTCATTATGTGTATGTAATGGTATTTCACATACAGGAATGTTTTTAGCGTCTTGTGATTGATCTCTACATGCCCTGGGACTGCAGATCGAAATAGTTAAATGGCTAGATCTAGACAAAATCATCAGTCCTCATTTAAAGATTTTTTTGTACATATACTTATATGTATATCTATATTGAATGAAGACGCGTGAGGGTGAGAGACAGTAAAAAGTTCAACAAGCTAGTTTGGATGACCAGCTCAGTGACGGAGGAGTAGTTGGAATCTCTAGAAGTTATGATGGAAAGGGGATGCTGTCTAAGTTGGTTAGCATGCTGAACATCTCCTAACCCTCCCCACCATGCTGGTTGAAAAGAAATCTTCAGCTTAAAACTCAAACAAGGTATTCCACTGAGTTTCACACAGGATCGTTGCTGCCAGCAGCCATCAAACTGTTTAACTCTCGACTCACCTAAAGAAACAAGAACATAATTAAGCACAATTCAAATGTCAGTGGACTAGAGCCTCCTGAGTCTCTGGACCTACTATTACATTTTCACAACTCATAACTTACAGTAAACTGTTTTTTTTAATTAATCATCAATGATTCTTATGTAATTCACACTTTATTCATTTTATAGAAACTGATTTTATGAAACCACTATGAGAGGCAGGGACCAGAGTCATAATGTACCCATCTGAAACAGGAAATACTGCTGTTCTACCAAAAAATCCAAAGTGTAGCAATGACAGAGAGCCAGCGACTCTCTGCACTCTCTGCAACACAGCCAGCAATCGATACATGACTTCAGCATTTTATAAATGACAAAATCAATACATTTTAATATTTTGCTATTCTAATGTATTCTGTTGGACACCACCCAGGGCAAGAGAGCAGAAATATGTAGATGATGCCAGCATCTGTGGTACAAAAGATGCACATGCTGGACAAATATCTTCCTTTCATTTCTAGAATATGAATTTAACGCAATTCATCACTCTTTGGACATCAAATCAATAGCAGAAATTCAGCATATGTTTATATGGGAAATAAAACATATCTCTTAAACATAGCACTTAATATTGCATCTTCACAACCTAAAATGTCATAAAAGTGAGGGTGTGGAAGTAAGGTGGTGGATGGGTATGTGCCTGACTTTGATGCCTGTCCCAGATCTGGCTGAAATGTTGTGTTATTAACTATAACCACAATTTTTCCCCTGGCCACAATCATACTGTGTTTGCCTTCCACAGATATCAATGAAAATTTTAATGCTGGATGGAAATGTTGGTTATTCTGTCAACCACTTTGATCAAGAGGAAAAAACAGATGGATTGCTAGAAAATTTTGTACATCCATGTTCACAGAGGTTGGTACTAGCAAGTTGACTTTTTATCTCAACAAATACTGAATGGATCTGTTAAGATTTGGTACAGATATTCTGCTTTGAGGATCAGGTGATTTTTCACCTAGGGCCATTGGCAGGTTATAAATGTATTTATTTGCTTAGAACAAAAATATCTGGAAAACTGATATTCAGCCTTAACGATTAATTAAGATGGAGAATACAGTAAATTTTTGCCTGGTGAACATCGCCAATGGTTGTTACTATGAGCATGTTAGCTTTGGGGATGCTATCATGTCTGGGGACTGTTGCATCACAGAGGCACGTGGTTCAGATATATCACCTGACACAATATCACATTCAAAGGGGACTAAACGACAATGAGATGATCAGCCTCCCTTTGTCTTCTTCTCTTCTTCTCTCTGCTCTCTTTCACTGCAGATCTGAATTCTTCATGCAAGAAATGATCCAATTTGCCGTTAAAAAGGGAACAGCCAGTGCTTTTACTGCCACATTGTAAGACAGCCTGCCCTGTAGTCTGGTTGCGCCAACAGACGTGTTAAGGAAAATAAAAGGGTCTGAATCTGTCTGCTGGCAAAGTTTTCTCTGCAGCCATGGAGGAAATGAGAGTTTCTTTAATCATGTATCCTCCTAATAATCTCTTGGTCTCAGGCCGACAACTTGAGCATCCATAACCAGCACACTTCAAGGGGAATAGGTTTATGGAGGGAGAAACGGATAAGAAAAGAGTGATAGAAAAAAAGAGAGTGAGGGAGTGAAGAACAAAAAAGAGTCACAGAGTGGAAGTAGTATAATTTGCTGATACAGACGATACAGTGATGGAGAGAGAGAGAGAGAGAGAGAGAGAGAGAGAGAGAGAGAGAGAGAGAGAGAAATCCCCAATGGGCAGACTACAAGTAAAAATAAGGGAGAAAAACTAATTAACTGATGAAGTCCCGTTGTGGGCTGCATACGCACATGCACACACACTCACACACACGCACAACAAACTGCAAACTGGAAGCCTACTGCCCCCCACTGGTTATTCTGTGTCTCTATCACACAAAGACATACACTTAACCAGAGAGGAAGCCATGAGCAAAGTCAGACAACGGTAACACACAGGAACTCTGGTGAGGTGGTTGGAGTGAAGATCAGTATTTGTTGTTTAATTAGCTGGTGTTAAATAAGCACAAGCATGCACTCGTGGGTGAAAGCAGTGGTGGCTTTCATGGTAGTGAGTGATGTGTAGACTGAATGCATGTGTCTCTGTTCAGATAATACTGCCATAATAAATAATCTCCTCATGGAACATGATCACGATGCCAGGGAGGTTAAGGTAAGCTCACTAGATGTAAAGAAAAAAGTGAGTAAGTGTTCCAAGTAAGTTGTTTATAACTTCAAGAAAGTAGTCCACTTTCTTCATCCACCCTAATGGCTAAGTTACCACCATTCTTGGGATAAATTAAATGTACTGGTATTTTACCAATACACATCCTAATCATGTTAATGAAAAAAAAAGTAATACAAAAGGTACATCCGATTAAAATACATGCTAAAGAAGATTAGATACTGTATATATGATGGACTTTTTTAGGAAACGGGGTTGGGTTATATGGTTTTTGGTTCAAATCAGATCATTCCTGGAAAACAAAAGAGGAGTTCCATTCACCAAACACACTCAAACACATAGGCGCGCGCGCGCGCGCACACACACACACACACACACACACACACACACACACACACACACACACAGTGTTGAAGTTGAAATGAGAATTGCAGTATTGGCTAACAAGCCACTCCATTCTTCCATCCTTCCATTACTCCTTCATGTATCCCTTCCTCCATCAAGAAAGAAAATGCGTATTTGCATCACATAGTAGTCTGAAGAAGAGCTATTCTCCATCCCCACCCCGCTATCCTCCATTTCCTTCCTTCAGGCAACCTAAATAATGTGTGATGACTTCATCATCCATCATCACCCTCACTGCTCCATCACTCTATTCACTGAAATCCACTGAACACCTTTCAGACAAACAGTGTCAGTGCAGTACTTTTTGTGTGCTTGCTGCTTGGGGGTTGGTGCTTGTGGTGTTCTCAGCAAGCTCCCTCCTGATTCACTGTTATTCTTCAAGGAGTTGAGTCGCACTAAAAAAACTTCCTTTCATTAAGGCCTGTTGTTGTGTGTTGAGTGGAGTCGGGGTGTGTTGGAGGACACAGCACTGAGGTGAGTTTGTTTAGGCTATCAAAGCCAAAGGCTCTGGTCGGCCGCAATTATCTGAAGTTCAGCAATATCCCCGGGCTGCGTTCATAATCAAGCAGCACGAATGAGAGAGACCTTTTCTCTCACAGGCCCCCTGAGGCCTGCCTGTAATATGGGTCATTTGAACAAAAGGTTTCCCATTTGAAGTTTTTTATGCTCTTAATTCTGTGCCAGATTAACTGGCTGAGAGTCTTTCTTCTCCACATATCCCTTGTTTCTATTTATGTAAGCTGGGTAACAGGCTCTTAAAGTAGCAGCTCACTGCTATTTTCTGCCCACCAGCAACTCTAAAAGTAGCTGTTCACTTCCCTCTTCTCAACCTGCTTGCACTCTGTTAGAGTACTCTGTTAGAGACGTGTGTTAATGACAGAAACCATGCTAGCACCCCCACAGACTACAACGTTCAGTACAGTTAGGATGATGATGATGATGAAGAATTTTACCATTTTTTTAACTTACGACCTGAAATGTCCTGCTTAACCTTACTTCTGGATCACTAGACAGACTGTCATGACTCACAGAAGATGCTGACGATAATCTAAACAGCAACTGGACAATTTATGGCAGGAAAAAATCTGACACTACATCACACCTTCACATACTGTGAACTCAGGAACTGTGGCTTGGTTGCTCAGGGCTTTCAAATAATGAAATTATATTAAGCAATACCTACTACCCTGTACCACTTAATAATAACTAGTTCCAAAGTCTTTGCATGTGACCTTTGGCTTGTGAATGTAATCTAAACATAAACTGCTCAGGCCAGACTGTGTGTTCAGTTTGGCAACAGTGAAATGAAACAGTAAGTTTCTTTGCTTCCATCCACAAATGAGACCATCAAAAAATGTCACTCCCTCGCCAATCAAAGCAGAGTGTGTACGTTCATGAGAGAAAGAAGCAGAGGTAAATGAAATTCTTCAATATGACATCCAGCTCCATTCAGAGGAAGTTAAAGGTTAAATTCCATACTCAAGAACACTTGAACACATGATGGTAATGAGATAGTCACTCTTACATTCTTCCATCCAGATTTATCAGAATGGATGTGACTGGTAACTTAGATATAAAAAATGTTTTAATTAACAATTAAGCCTTCAACATTCCTGCCTCCTGTCCCTTTCCAGTGAACCACTGAATATAAAAGTCAAAATGAGCTGTAAACCAGAGAGTACATGCTTCCTTTTGGAAATGTATTCTCATCTTTTAAATCTAGCTGTTAAAAGTAGTTGTCATTATGTAAGTTAAGCAAAATGCAAGTATATTGAAGTGTATTCACTGTTGTCTTCTCCCTTTTGGATTCTCATATATTCTGTTTTATCCAACCTTCTTTATCTCCATCAAACTAAAGCTGATCTTGAATGGTTTGAAGTCTCACAGAATGTCACAGAGACACAAAACAAGCACCGATATAGAGAGCATCCTGTCATTTATGAGTGCCTGTTAATGCGACGTAGCCAAACATGGCATTCTGGCTCCATCTGGTGCTTATTATGTGTTATTACACACCTGTTCAGTACCCTGGATAGCACCCAGTGTAGAAACTGATGAACAAACCAAAAGACCACAAAGATAGAAAACTAACTGCTTCTTTGGATAAGTACAGGGTCTGAATAGATTGTAATTCATTTCTATTACTGTGATAATGTTTACAGAGACAGACAAAGATGTTTCAATTTTTTTTTTCCTTAGTGACAGATTTCTGTTTTTGCGGATTCTATCAAAAGGAAAAACAACTTTGTTTCCTCAACCTGATGTCAAGTGGAAGTATATGAATCAGTTTTGCCTTACACATCGTGCATCTGACATCATGTCATCCATGTCATAAGATTTTTCAGCCGTAACGCAGCCACCAATTTCTTTTGAATGAGGTGAACTTGAAGAGTCTTAGGCAAGAGGCTGCTCTGTTGTCTGGCTGTACAGCAGCAAATACTTCTATTTTCTGGTCAGTGAACAGGCTGTGTCTGGGCTGAGTATTGTCCCTGGGTTTCCTTTAGGTTCTGCAAGTACCTTACCTACCTGACATTACTGATGCTTGGTAGACAAATATCAACAATGTTCTAAAGAGTTATAATTACCTGCTGCAGAGCCCTCTGGTTCTGAGCTACGCACACTCTGTGCCAGTTTCTCGTGTTTACATCAATCCTATTGACATTTGGCCTTCTAAAGTTTCACAAAGAAAAAGGGCTGTTTTATTTGCTGGGTTGTGGATGTGAAATGACCATGATAAGTTCTTTGTAATGCTGATTTCCCAGAATCTGAAACAGTTCCCCTGCTCTGCAGGCTGCCATCCTCATATCATTTTTATTCATTTACATTGTCTTGTGAGAACATGATCTTAAAGCCTTCATTTGATGCTTGTATGATGCCATTGTGTAACTTTCTGAAACAGATGGATAATCACAGTCACTTCACACATTCATTAACTACATACACCTGATGGATGTGAATCCCTGTCCCAAGCTCTCGTTTTCCCATTCTTCACACACCTACTTGTTTCACTTTTCACATCAACAAGGTGTACACCTTTATGAGTTTACAAATGGCTTTAGAGAAAACAACAAAATCTGTTTTTATTGTGACAGAAAAATACCTGGGGTCCTGGATGCTAGTGACGCAGCTGTGCAGAAATACAAGTCTAAAATGTGCATCTTTCTTTGATTGTCATGTGAATGTTAACTGCTCCTTGCTGTCTCTATGCCAACTGAAATGACGTTATTGGGACGGACACTCACTGCTGACTGGTAAGGGCAAAATTTAGCAAAAAAACCTCTTCAAAATAGAAATAAGCTTGACTGCACTGTCAGGCTAAATACTTGAAGTAAAATGTCCCTTCAGTCTCATTGTCAGGGCTGACTTCACTAATAAAAGGGAAAGGAACACTGACAGCTGAGAGATAAAAATGAAAGTAACAATACTGTACTTACCAAGTTGCTGTCTTATTTCTGTAGCTTCTACTCTCAAAATGGAAGTGCTGTGGAACACACACATGCGCACACACACACACACACACACAAACACACACACAAACATAGGAAGAAATTTAGGTTATCACAATCAACTTGAATGCTGTAACATGCTGGCTCTGAATGTGCCGGCAATTCAGTGTAACCAAACACAATCTAAATGCATAAGACAACACATTAGTCACTTGACACTCAACACAGAAATAGGACGTGTGTACAGTAGAAAAACAGGCCAATTATGCTGTCATCTTGCTGCTTTTTAGCAGACTAGACGACAGGAAGTTATTCTGAAACCACTGTCCATTGAATTATTTTTTGCAGCTCTGACCACTGGTCCTGTCATGATAACACAGTACACTGCATTTCCAGAACATGTGATCATGTAAGTCAGAAATAAATGTACAGTTTTACAGTGTGATTAGCTACCATTTGATTTGACAACCCTCAAATGTTTCAGACAGATAATTAAATTCCCAACCATCCCCAAACCTTGCTGTTTAGGTATCTAGTAATACTTAGGCAGAGGCCTGGGTTGGAAAACATTCTCATGAAAGCTCAGTCAATCCATCTGCAGCATTCTTGTGGCATGGAGCACAGCATGAAATGCTGCTTCTGCCTGGCTGTCAGGCTCACAGCAGCAGTAATAACACCACATTTAAAAGGTGTAAACAAAAGTCCAGGTGACCATACTCTGCCTAGATCTGACTATATGGGACTATCTTGACATTATAATTATATTTCATTCTAATTTCAAATTAGTTCAAATCAAAATCCAATAATCTAATTTGCACTTTAATTTTTACATATTCATATGGCCTCCTATGACCATACTAAATTATATTTAACGATTATCGTGATATCCCACTGTAGAGAGGATAATATTCAAATAATTCCAATTGAAAATCAAAATTCCATATAACCATTAAAGCCTAATTTTCCACTTACTCCAAGTTAAAATGTAATATTCTAATGTGTGAAAATAAAATTATCTTTTGACATTTTGTTTCCTCAGCTGAGTGATCACATAGAAATCCCTGCCCTTGAATACTAGTAAATTTTTAAAGTTACTTGTAAGTAACTAATAAGGGATCACCCATCTGGTATGATCCCACAGAGGAGCTACTGAAGCACAGTGTAAACAGGTGGCACTGCAGAAACATGACGGTAGCAGCCTCTTTCAGCCCTGCAAATTATGTTCAGGCGGTTTGAAGAACAACACAAAGGGTTCAAGGTGCTTACTTGGCTTTCCCAAATTCCCAAGAAAAACTACTCTGATGTGGATGTGGTTATGGTTATGGAGGCCCCACCCCCTACTTGCTTCTATTGTGGGGAGTCTACACAATAGAGGCAGGTAGGTTTAATGTTGGCACTGGCCACTTTTATCTGGTACACCTGTACAAGCTCATTTAATTCTATATAGCTGTGCTATAAATTATATCCTTACAAAGTTTAAATTGTTCAGTTTTTGTTCACTTTGACATGTTCCACTATATGTTTTAGCAGTGAGGTCATAGTTATTCATGCTGTTACAATGGATATATATATGGAAGGTGGTTGTGTTTTTGTTTGTAAATGGGGAAGATTAAAAATTTGAAAAATCAATCAGTATAACATAGCTATTGAACAGAAAATTCCACCTTTAGACAGACAGAAACAGACTCGATGCTGGTATCTTAACGAGAAAGAGGTGTTTGTACAACTCATATTTCATCATTTACTGAATCCTCTTCCTAATCAACTCAGTTTTCCACATACACACAGGTAAGCAGATAATCACCATCTGCTACCGCACACACACAACACCCGAGCACTCACACAGACACCCACATAGTCAAGCTTGGCAAGAACAGCATGTCTGCACCATGTTTGATTAGGAGTGGTGTGTGTGCATGTGTGCTTGACTTGTGTCAGGCCTTGCCCATCTGCCAAAAGACCCTCCTTGAAATCTGTTGTCCCTGAATCTCATTCACACAAACACACGTACACACACTTGGACTAGGTCCAGAGACTGCAGCAACTAGATTTATGTTGATCAGTGATACTGGCGTGGGGGGGGGCTTCATGGCTCAGTGGTTAGCACTTTCTCTTCATAGTGGAGAAGTGTGGGGTTTGAGTCCACTAGTCAGCTGCCTTTAGGGCTGCCAACCATCCCTTTAACTGTGATATAGAAAAGTCAAATGACCATAAAAGAAAATGCACCGTTCCTGACTGAATAACTGCAGGATGTAATTTCTCCTGTTTACACATACTACTGTTATGCATAAACGTATTCTTGGCTACTATGTGTATTATTGTTAATAGACTGTACTGTGTTTGGAGTCATCGTGTGATAGCTAGTTCTCTTCCAGATATAAAAGTTGACAGCTCTCCGAAGATGTAAGCAGAAGCGTGTGAGTGTTTCTGTGTGTGCGTGTGTGTGTGTGTGTGTGTGTGTGTGTGTGTGCGAGAGAGAGAGAGAGAGAGAGAGAGAGAGAGGTGAGAGGGGGAGAGAGAGAGATAGAGAGAGAGATTTAACCGATAACCCCCTTTGCATTGGAACCAAAATACTAACCAAAACCACTTTTAACCTGATGATGCCATACCATGAAAAGCCAAGGGGAAGAGTTTATTACAATTTATTCTGAGAACATGGATGTCTGCACCTAATTTTATGGCAATACATTTAATATTTATTTTAAATATTTCACTAAAGCCCAAATTTCAACCTCACGGTGGCCACAGACGAGAGTCAGTAAGTCATTCTCTGGGACAAATTATAACTAATACAGACTAGTACATCCTCTCTGCTGTCGGGTAATTCAAGTAGATGAGCATTCTGCTTGTAGTTTCAAAATATACATGTTAACCTTATTTGGAGACAAACAAGATTTAAAGCTATGATACGGTCCACACCAGACCAGAACCCCAATATTGTTGTAGAATACATGCCCACACAAACACAACCATTCAGACAAGTCAACACTAAAGACAGAGGACCAGCATTCAGTTTTTATGTGACTCATATCTGGAACAGTGTGTGTATGTAAATGACCTTTCATTAATTTAAATCAAGCCCTCAGACTGCCTTTTATACAGTAAAATTTGAGGCAGTGTATTCATATCTTGCATGGCACTGCAGCAACACTGTATTTTTTTTATTCTCGTTTTTAATTCTATTTTACTTTACTTCTCATTTTAAAATTTTACTCTTCGAAACCCTATTTTATATGAGCCTTTAATTGCTTTGTCTGCCTTTTATGTCCTATCTAAAGAACTTTGCCTTGTTAAAGGTGCTGCACAAATAAACTTGCCTTGCGTTGGCTTGTTAAATGCAACTGGCACTAAACAGTGTTTTTCGTTATGGGCAATTCCTTTCCAGATTAGATAAGAGAGTTTCTCCCTTGGCTGAGAGGATTTTCGGGTCTTAAATTAGAAGGAAACTCTAGTTCCTGAAGTAGCTGAATGGAAAGTAAATTGACCCTCAACCTCTGCTGGATGAGTCCATTTGCAGACATGGAGCACTGCCAGCATCTCTCTCTCTGTGCTATGAAATTATGCTGATCTGTCTCTCACAGCCTTCACAGTCCTTCTTTATCTCTTTCTCTCCCATTCAGTTTCAATCTAATTCATATCTGCTTTATGGGCTTGGCAAGACATAAATTTGCAGTTCTGTATGCTGCCAAAGTGAAATGACCAGGCATCATTTCAGCCCTTATTAAAACTTTTAATATATCAACAGTGGCATTTAAAGAATAACTCAAACCTCATTAACAAGGTGATTTTTGCCCTGCTAACCTTGGGAACTAACAGGAACTAACGATGGACTTGCTATGCAGAATCTTGCAGAATGCCATCTGCAATCCCTGATGTATCTGCATTTTTGTTGTTGGCTTTTGGAAAACATTCATTGGCTATAACTACTTTGATGATATCTGTAAATTAGATTATTACCACCAAATGTATTTAATCTCTCAGTTTCTCCATTTCTCTCCAGCTCCTCTGTCCTTCATCTTCATTTCTGTACCACGAAAAATAAACACGTTTTCATGTGGAAAAGTTACTCCAAACGAGATGGGAAGATTGTGAGAAAGAGAAACAAAGAGATGGATTAAGTTGCAGAGAAAAGCCAAATCTTCAACAATGCCAGTGTCGCTCTTCCCTCAAAACTGTGGACTTGTGGAAACATGGGTTTGTGTGTGTTGTCTGTCTGTGTTTGTAGGAAAGCAGGTCAGTGTTTAGAAGCTGCTTGTGGTCTAACCATGTGCCCTGAGTCTAACTCAAGTGGCAGATGGCACAGGCTCTAAGACACACACACATACGTGCATCAACGTTTGTATTACTTGTGAGGACCCTCACTGACTTACCCTTACACTAACCTGTGTGTCCACCTGAAAACTAAGGGAAAATACTATTTCTTTCTCCCATTCTCATTTTAATTTTGCTTTTGCTGTAGCATAGTGTGTGCACATGCATGTACTGGATGGGCTTCAGATGACCACTAGAAACATACATCTACACTATACTCACACACATGAATACAACTTATCGACAAATGAATAAGATGAGGATGACAACACTGGCTTCATGTCTGCTGTTCAAATTTATGCTGTTCTGTTATTGTCAAGATTATTTTAATACAAAATACAATGTTTCAAGTTAGCAATGTATACAGTGTGTACACATATATGTATATGTATTTTAGGGTTTGTATATATCAATTGTACTTCTTTTCACTCTTTCAAAAAAATCATCTAGATACTGACCTGGAAAACCAAATGAACATGAAAATCTGTGGGAAAAAAATGAACCATTACATATTTATATTATGCGACACATGCAATCCCATGCCACATAATTGTTCATCATTATTGTCCTCCAAGGAAACAGAGGTGTCAGCGTGTTTGTTTGTTTGCCTGGTCTGACCTATTTTTCAAGTAGCAGCTCCATTAAACAATGGATTGGTCTGAATAAGTCATCTGTCTGGAAGGGCCTGACCAGTGGACCCAAACAGATTTAAATATATCACAGTAAGTCTGCAGTTTGGTTGTTACCTGGATAAGATGCCAGGCTTCTTCCCATTATACCTGGTTACTGGGACAGGGATCAGCAGCGGTTCCTACGAATGGAAGGAAATTAATTTTCAACTAATTTGCATCAGCATCTTTCACTCAGTGTCAGCATTCAGTGCAGCAGCGTGTCATGGATAGTGGATAGAAAACTACAACAGAGGTAAGGTCTTTGGATGAGTTTGTAAAGACCTGCTTTAAAACCAGCACCCTGGCCCCTCTCCTTTGCCCCCTTTTAAGGATTAAGCCATGACAGACACCTTTTCTTAATCTCAACATGACGTTAACCTGGAATGTTTTAATGAAAATTTATACTTTACATTTCTATTTAAGAAGTATCCACCCAAAAGAATTTGCAGTGATGCTGAGAGGAAAAATCTAATCTCAGAAATAGTTGTTATGGATAGTTTACATCTTGTGGTACAGTTATTTAGTCACACACTCATGGTGTAACAGCAGATGTTTGCCTAATTGTCTATGAGAGAGTACAGAGTACTGTAGTTGTGTCATATCATAGGTAGTACAGGTACTGCTTTTAGTGGTTCATTTAGGTTACCAAGTAGACACACACAAACTATACCAAAATATTTCAGGGATGCGGGTTATTATTCATTGTCTTTCAAGGTCTTGCGTTCATTATTCTTGCTTTGACTGTTTGACTGCTGATGAAGAAACACAGCTGGTCCGTTTGGAGTTAATAGGCAGTGCCTCCTCTGGCCTGTGCAAGCTGGCCAATCAGAGCAGAATGTTTTTTGTTTTTTTTTTTTGCAAGGAGTGCTTTAAAGAGACAGGCAGTAAAATGGACGGCCTTAGACAGAGGATGAATAGCACAGTGGTTGAAGAAAACACATGCAAAAAGTAGACACAAATAAAGAAACCATTAATTCGACAAAACAGCATTTAGAAAACGTGCAGCAATAACAGAATTGCTACAAATAAAGTAACATGCATCAAATACAGAAAAACTTTTATTTCCGGACTACACAAAAAAGTGCTAAACATGACTTGGACATGCTTGTTGCTGGTTTGTGAAGTCAGTGTATCATCTTTTCACATTTATGTTATAGCTTTATGACTGTCTACTAATGCTCTACTCTATGCATTTCCAGATCATGACTGCTGCACACATGAACAAACACCCAGATTCCTTCAAAACTCCTGGTCATCCCTACCATCATGAATAGGGGTCATGTTGTTATAATTACAATGCTAGGCGGGATATACTTTCAAATCGATTCTCCTGCAACGTCTGCATGACTTGATAACACGTTTATGCTGTAACACAACAATGACCATTTTAACCTTGCAAATGATTTCAGAACACCTTTATCAACAAACAATGACTGAGG